>PVHP010047932.1:0-12701 GCA_004024765.1 Zapus hudsonius | reverse complement strand
GATGATTCATTCTGCTGAAACTGTAGGGAAAGGCTGGGTCAATATTGACAGAAAGGCTTGAAGCTGCATTTGACCTGTCTGGAGACCCCCCCCCTTCCCATCATGTCCTGGCTGTAAACACTTTGTGACTCACATGGTCACACCTCAGAACACAACCCCAGCCAAAGGGACCCCAAAGCTGGGCATAGTGGCTCACGCTTTTAACCCCAGTTCTGAGGAGGCTGAACTAGGAGGTACAAAGTTAGTCCTATGCTATAGAGTAAGTTCTGGATCAATATGGACCAGAATGAGACCCTACCCCCCCCAAAAAAAAGGACCCTAAACCTAAAAGGAATAGACTTTTAAAAGTGTGCCCCCCAACCTCCAACTGGGACATAGGCAGCTACAGTCAACTGGACATGCCTCATCCTTGGTCATCCCAGGCATCTCGGATGTGCCCTCTCTGCCGTACCCCCAAACATACCACACACACAGTAGTGAAAAAGTGGGTTGCCCCATGCCAGGGCCCACTTCCCCTTTCACCACACCCCGAGCAAAGCCTGTCTTCTGAGAACCTGCTAGGACCATCTCTGCCCTTCCTCTCCTGCCAGCCCCAAATCCTGGCAACCCAGCCCAGGACCACTTCCTTCTCTAGGCAAGTTGATTGTTTGTGGGTTTGTTTATTTTCTTTTTTTTTTTTTAAGGCATGCGCCACCACGCCTGGCATATTTTTATTTTTAATATTTTATTTATTTATTTTTCAAGCAGAGAAATACAGAGAGAGAGAGAGAGAGAGAGAGAGAGATGGAGAGAACACCAGGGCCACCACCTTGTGGGTCTGGCATATGTGAGTCCTGGGGAATTGAACCCAGGGCCTTAGGCACTGGAGGCAAGTGCCTTAACCACTGAGCCATCTCTCCAGCCCTGTTTATTTTCTTTGGTGTTTGCTTGCTTTTGAGGTAGGGTCTCACTCTAGCCCAGGCTGACTTAGAATTCACTATGTAGTCTCAGGGTGACCTTGAACTCATATGATCCTCCTACCTCTGTCTGGGATTAAAAATGTCCTCCAGGCAACTTTTTTATGCACATGAAGACTACCTGTGAGCCTGTAGCCCCTGTCCAGGAGGTCAGTGAGTCATTCTCAGACAGTGGTTATGAAGCAGGTTCTCTCTCTCTCTCTCTCTCTCTCTCTCTCTCTCTCTCTCTCTCTCTCTCTCTCTCTCTCAGCTGGTACAGACCAATAAGGAATTAGAAATCATTAAAAAGCCAGGACCCAGGGTCTGGAGAGATGGCTCAGTAGATAAAGTGCTTTCCACACTAGCATGAGTATCTGAGTTGGGATCCCCAGATCCCACATACAGCCAGATGCCCTAGCACTGACATCTGTCATCCCAGCACAGCTAGGGCAAGAAGGACGTGGAGAGGGGAGATGCTCATGGGCCAGCAGTGATCAAGGAGACACCCCACCTCAAAAGAGGTGGAAGGAGAGGACCAACAACCCAGATAAGTTGTCTTCTGAGCTCTGTGTGTAAGACACTCATGCAAGCGTGCGCGCGTGCACGCGCACACACACACACACACACACACACACACACACACACACAGTAGATTTGACCAAAAAAAATTTTATTGTAAAGTTACCCACCACTGAATATGACTAAAACAAGTCCCCAAAGGGCATCTCTGCCTTCCCATTTTATTTGAGAGCTTCATTGTAGATCAAAGCCAAGGCCCCCAGGAAGGTGACATACTCCTGGAAGTTCACTTCCTGGTCCTTATTCCGGTCCAGATCGTCCATGAGCCGTGCAATTTCAGCATCCTGCAGCTTCTGATGCATTAGAATGGCAAGTCCAGACTCAGTGATGGTGAGCATCCTAACTGCCTTTTCTCCATCCCAGAAAGCCCTCTCTCATACAAGTGGCTCTACGCACTGGTCACCAAGGTCCACCTTAGATTCACCTTGGTTTACTCCTCAGCCCCAGCTCCTCCCTCGGGGGAAAAAGGGCAGCAGGCTGGGGTATCTCCCTACTCCCTGGAGGGAGTGGCTCTCCAGCTAGCTCGGGTCAGATGGACAAGGGGTGGGAGGAGGGTGGGGAAGAGACTACTCACAGGGCCGATGGTGAGCTCCTTCTGAATTAGCTCTTTCAGCTCCTTCTTGCTCAAGGTGTGCTTGTCACCCTCCTTGCCAGAGTACTTGTGGAAAATGGCCACCAGAAGGGTGATGGCCTGATCCAAAGGGCATGCCATGTCTGAGATGGGCTAGGAGCTGGGTGACAGAGGGGTTTGCTCAGTGCTGCCGGGACTCTCACTCACCACACAGCCTGAGGGCTGTGGCCTCACCAGCCCAGCGCCCTGAAGACCTGCCTGAGCCACCCAGCCTCAGCTGCACAGAGCAGAAAGGGAAAGTGGCAGACAGGGGAGCAGTCCCCGAGGGGACCAGGGGTTTCAGGAAGAGAGGTGGTTCAGGGGGTCTAAGGAGCTCTGAAAAGTCTACAGGGCTTCCAGGAGAGACAGGGAATAAGACTAGGCAGGGAAGGAGATCGAGGGGGCACCTACACCCCAAAGCACAGCCTGACAAAACCACACCCAGGACACACCCTCCCGCACCCCAAGAGAGCAGACTCAGGGCACCACCTTTTCAGATCCCTCGCCCCAGGTTTGCCTGGCACAGCCCTGCTGATTCCCGACTTAACCTCCCGCCCTGGGGGCTGGACGCCAACCCACCGCGGAGGACCCACCAGGGCACCAGCGCAGGCGGCCCGAGAGGGATCAGGGAGAGCTCACCAAGTAAGATGGCCAGCAGAAGGGAGTGGTCCCGCGATGGGCTGTGTCGCAGTCCTGCGGGCCCTTATAGTGGCCAAAGGAGAGGACCGCCACGCCCCTCCCAGGGCCCCACCCCGGGGCCCTCCCCAGCTGTCCACGCCCCCGGCCAGGGCGGGATGGGGAGCCTACTGGAGCCTGGGAGCAGGAGACATCCAGTTCCACCTCATTACCATAGTTTAGTTTGTTGTTCCTGGCACATGAACGGGTCCCTGACATACCATCATCAACGTGAGGAGGGCCAGCTGGCATCTCACCAGATCTCACAATCTAAAGCCTGAAAGAAGGCTCAGTGGTAGAGTGCTTGTCTGGAGGTGTGAAACGCCAGGGGTTCAATACCCAGTATTGGGACACGTGGGAGGTAGAGGCAGGAATGTCAGGGGTTCGAAGCTTATCAGAGCTAATCAGGGATACATAAAACCCTGACTCAAAATAATAAAAATAATCTAAAAGGATCCAAAATATCATCTCTAACCAGCAATAAATTTCTAGCATCAACAACCTCCCCGTCCCCCCCCCACGCTGCTCAAGCATGAATGTGCCCTCCAGCCCAGCCCTGCAAGCATCCTTAGTTCTTCTAGCACCTCCTCTCCTGAAGAAAAATCTTGAGAAAAGGGAAGTGGAGGGGGAGGGGCACTAGCCTCTGGAGATCACTGGGGCTGGAATGAGGATGCTGCTGGCAAGAAAGGAAGAGAAGAAAGGGGGGCTCCCGTGTGAAGGCCAGACCTCCCCTGCTACCAGGTAGCAGGCTGCCAGGGTGGTATCCTGTGTTATCCACAAGCCAGACCATCTGGCACATTCCCCTCCTCACTCCCAAGGCATTTTCCTCCGTGTTCTCTGCACCTTTGCGACCTCAGGGGAGGCTGCAAAAGCCTGAGCAATTTCCACATTTTTCCAGAAGTACAGAACTAAGCCAGAAGCAGCTCCATGACGCCCACAGTGGAGGGCAGTGAGATGGGATCCCAGGACCCTGCACCCAGAGGCACAGCCTAGTGCCCCATTATCCTGTGTGGTCCCAGGCTCCACGGGAGGATGGAGATCCAACCCTTGAGACAGAGGAAGAAGGAAATCCAGGCAGGCGGCTTTCCCCCTCCCTTCTCCATCACCCTCAGGTCTAGGGACCAGGGTGTGCCCTGAGGCTAGGCGGTTCAGGACATCTACCTACTTCTCCCCTGTCCCTGACAAATGAGACATCTTCAACACCAATACCCCAACAATTGAAATGGGAAAACCTTTATTTTCTCTGCTGGAAAGATCCATCTGAGAGGAAGAGAAGAAGGGGACCAGAAGGGGGGTGACGTGGGCAAGGGCATGAATGCCAGTGAGGGCAGAGGGAGGGGAGCCTGTCACTTGCTGTCCTCCAGGAAGAAGTCATTGTAGGCCATGCACAACGTGGTCAGGAACACCGAGTACTCCTTGAAGTCAATCTCCTGGTCGCTGTTCTTGTCCAGGCTCTTCATCAGGTTGTCAATGCTACTCTCCTTCATCTTCTGTGAGAGACCAGGAGGGAGAAGACTAGCAGCCCTGCCGTCCCCAGGAGCAGACAGTCCTCAGAGTCCCGCCTCAGCCCACACCTGGCACCAGGTAGGGGCCAATGACCTGACTGCTGACTCCAGATAAATTAAACAGGAAGGCTAGCCCACCCAAAGAAATAATAATCTGTATTTTTTTATTTACTATTATTTATTTGCAAGCAGAGAGAGAGAATGAGCACACTAGAGCCTCCAGCCACTGCAAATGAATTCCAGATGCATGTGTTGCTTTTGTGCATCTGGATTTTTGTAGGTACTGGAGAATCAAACCTGGGTTGTTAGGCTTTGCAGGCAAGTGCCTTAACCACTGAACCATCTCTCTAGCCCAATAATCTGTATTTTATACTAACACCTACTAAAAACATCTAAGGACTGGCTATGTGGTGCTGAACACACCCAAATCTGTCCCCATTTTAAGTCCCAGTTAGAAAAGAATCACGCTACACTGCTCTCCATAAAATCAGTGCATGGAAGCTAAGAAGTCGCCAAGTGAGGGGAGCTGGGCTGAGCACAGCCCAGTGCCCAGTGATCCTGTCTGGTCCACTGGTTCTCTCGCCCAGGCTCCAGGCTCCACGGAGGATGGAGACCAAGCCCTTGAGATGGAGCAAGAAGGAAATCCAAGCAGGCAGCTCCTACCCTCTCTTCTCCGTCACCCTCAGCTCCAGTCTTCCTGGGCTACAGGATGTTGGGACATGTGGCAATGGAAACTGTCCCCTTGTAATTAGTCCCAGGTGGGCCACTGGCCACCTCCCTCTGCCCTCGTTAGATCTAGGATAGCAAAAGCCTAGCAGGAAAGTCACAAGACAGGCCTGGAGACACTGGGGCACAGTCTGGGGAGGGCTTTCTCCCTGGGGTCCCACCAGGACTCAGGAGGTAATGAAAGAGCTAACCCTCCACTCGGTCTCCAGGTTTCATGTAAAGGAAAAAATGAGCTGATAGAGAGACCTGGTCTGGAATTCCGGCTGTCTCTCATTGGACCAATGTATTTCTGCCTGTAAAAACAGTATCACGTCTACTTCTTGGATCTTCACTCTCTGACAGTCACCTCCCACCCACCATCTCCATCTGGCCAGAAGCAGTTTTGGTTCCTTCCTACCCCGAGTCCACAAATGAACCTTTTCGTTAGTTCACTTGTCAATCCCATCCTAAGTACCGGCTGTGGTTGGCACACAGAAAAATCAAGAGGGTCCCTACTGTTATAACAGCTGCACTTGGATACCCCACATCCCTTCAGCTGCTGAGGCCCCTGGCACTGACTCTGCACCACTATCAAAGACTACTTCGCCGGGCGTGGTGGCGCACGCCTCTAATCCCAGCACTTGGGAGGCAGAGGTAGGAGGATCGCCGTGAGTTCGAGGCCACCCTGAGACTACAGAGTGAATTCCAGGTCAGCCTGGGTTAGAGTGAGACCCTACCTCGAAAAACCAAAAAAAAAATAAATAAAAATAAAAAGACTACTTCATCTGGCGCTACAGCTCCCCCACAGTCTATCCCCCTCACCTCCTCCTTCCCAATGAGACCACCCTGATTCATCCCTCAGCACAGACGTCTAGAGTTCTGCTGGCCAGAGATGCCCACCCCCTACCTTTGTCTCTGGACTCGGCCATTTTGGTGCCTGGTTGAGACTCCAGCCCCCTGTGAATGTATGGCACTCCCCCTTAGGGACCGCTCAGACTGTGAGGCAGGAGATGAAGGAATGGTCACCTACCTCTGCAAGACTCAGCTCTGTCTTGATCAACTCCTTCAGTTCCTTCCTACTCAGGGTCAGCTTGCTGCCCTCTCTCCCTGAGTATTTATGGAAGGTGGTGACCATAGTGGTCAAAGCCCTCTCGAGAGGAGTCTCCATCGCAGTGCACTCTGGGGTGGGGGAGAGACAGCTCAAGAACCAGACCCTCCGCTCCCTGGCACCATCCCACCAAAGCCCACCCTCCCCTCAGGTGACCACCAACAGGAGCCCACGATGAGACCAAAGTCCACCAACAAGAGGACTCTGTATATCCAGGTAGGTTATAATGAGAGTCAAGGAAGATTCTGGAGCAGCCTGCCCAGCCCCTCCCCCCCATGGAGATGGTAGGCTTCCCTGATTGGCAGTTGTTGGCAAAGGGGCCTAGGGGCAAAGATAAGACAGAATGGCTTTTCCAAAAGAAGATGGTGGTAAAGGGTTAAGATCTTCTCTTTCCCCATGAAGCTTGGGTGCTGAATTTCCAGAAGCAGTCACCCCCTCTTTTCCCCAGTCCCTGAATCACGTGAGATCAATGAGTGTTTCATAGAAGTAGGGGAGAGGACAAAGAGGGAGGGAGTCCAGGGGTCAGAAGGGACTGGGGCCTGGCTGGAAGATAAGACCTCAGCAAGAAACAAGATACAGGTGATTCAACTTGCCCAGCTGGCCTCCAGGCAGGAGCCAGGAGAGCTGCACCCATGAGCTGGCCTGGAGAAAGGAGAGGAAGATAGATGCCTATAGTCATCAGCAGGCTCCTCGGAGACTAGCTCTAGAGGTGGGTTTGAATGAGGGCCTCTTCTGTTAGAGGCAGGGTCTCAGGACTCAGACACATCCCCTTAAGGAGGAAGGAGGCAATACCCACTGAGCGGGAGGCTTCAGGTCCATCCTGTGGAGAGTCTTGATCCAGGAGGTAGGAGCTGCTTGCTCCCACCTCCAATCAAAGCCCACCAGAAAGTTCCTAAATTAGACTCATCATTCATCTCCCACCACCCAGATTATCAGCTCCTCCCACCTCAAGAAGGTGCAGCCAGAGCGCAGTCCAAGCCAAGGGCCTCTGTGTATGTGCACCAGCATCCTGGCTTGTTCTGGACCTCAGCTCTTCCCTAGAGCCATTTCCCAGGTTATTCACATTCATTTATTCATTCACTCCCATCTCTTATTCTCTCTCTCTCTCTCTCTCTCTCTCTCTCTCTCTCTCTCTCTCTCTCTCTCTCTCACACACACACACACACACACACACATCTCACTGTGTATCCCATAGAGGCTAACTTCAGCCTCGTGATCCCTCTGCCTCAGCATTCCTATTGCTGGGATTCCAGGTGTACATCCTCATGCCTGGATTCTTGGGAATTTCTTAGTCATGATTTCAGATATTCTTCCCTGAGCACTCTCGCATGCGGGAGGGACAGGCCTTTCTTACAGAAGTTACCAGGCCTTGTCACACTCTTCCTCACCCTGGCTTGCCTGGCTGAGATGAGGATCAGAAGGAAGGACTCACCAAGGGAGCAAGCCCAGAGACTCCAAGATGTAAGTACAGCTTCCTCTCCCTGTGCTCGATCGGCCTGTATTCCCTCCAGCTCACTGTGCTCTACCTTTATTCCCTTGCTCCGGGTGCCCAGGGGATCCAGGAGGGGTGGAGCCTTGGAGAAGAGGTCAGGGCCAAGGGGAACCCCTCTTCCAATCTTGCCTTGCTGTTTACAAACAGAACTGGAGGGCTGGAGAGATGGCTCAGCGGTTAAGGCACTTGCCTCCAGTGCCTAAGGCCCCGGGTTCAATTCCCCAGGACCCACATAAGCCAGACCCACAGGTGGTGGCCCTGGTTCTCAATATCTCTCTCTCTCTCTCTCTCTCTCTCTCTCTCTCTCTCTCTCTCTCTCTCTCTCCTTAAAAAATGAAAAAAAAAAAATAGTTTAAAAAAAAAAAAAAAAGAACTGGAGGACACAGAGTTCACAATGGTAAATATAGCTTAAACCCCCAAGACTTCAGTTTTCCAACCAAACCTCACCATCTGATGAAATACGTGCAAAACAGGGAAAGTCAGGCTCTTCTGGAAAGAAAAAGTTGAAGCCGTGGGCCAAAAACATGCCTGGGCCACTCTTCACAGTGAGGCTCACTCATCCTTCCATCCATTGCAAGAACAGAAAAGACAGCTCAGTGGAGGAAGGTATCTTCTGCCAAGGACACGGTCAAGGTCATTAGCCAACACAAAGCCAAAGATGGGAAAGAATTGTCAGAGACTTCTGGCTTGGAAGACTAAAACTCAGGAGTTAGGGAAGGGTTAGGGCCTGGAGAATAGAGGCCCTACCCTGTGGACAGAGAAGGAGTTTGGGGTGCAGTTGTAGGTGAGGTCAGGATGGAGGCAAAATTGCCTGTATCTTGAGGACACTCAGACAAAATATAAAACAGAGTGGGGGAGGGCTGGAGAGATTGCTCAGTGGTTAAAGCCTAATGACCTTGGCTGGATTCTCCAGTACCTATGTAAAGCAGATGCACAGTGCTGCATGCAACTTGAGTTCCTTTGCATTGACTGGAGGCCCTGGCATGCCCATATTCTCTCTCTCTCTTGCTCTCTCTCTCTCTCTCTTTCTCTCTCTTCTTGCAAATAAGTAAATAAAATTTGGAAAAAAAAAAACCACAGAGCTGGGTAGGGGCTTATTACCCATCACTGCTACATTCCCACATACACTGCCTCCTTTGACTCCCCTGCCCCAGCTGCTAGGGGCTGGTTGCTAAGCAACGGGAGTTTCCAAAGTAGAGAGTGATGCAGGAGGAGGCTCAGGGGAACACACTGCCATAGAAGATGGGAAACTATTGGGTACAAAGGGGAGGAGGCAAGCTTTCCTGGACCTAAGTAAGTCTCTGCAGTGAAACGCCAAGGGAACATCTGAGTCACCTACCCCACTCCTCTGAGGCTGGAGAGAAAGAGAGAGAAAAGGACAGTGTGATGAGAAGGAAAGCTTGAGGTCAAGGGAAGCAAATCTACCATTCTCTAGCCAGACCTCTGAGTACCCCTTCCTTAAAGGTCCCCATATCATCCAGGAATGTTCTTGAAGTCTAATTCAGTCCTGCTCGCTGCACCCTGGAGCCACTGGCCTTTAACCTACCCAAGGGCAGAAGCCACATTATGCCTCATATTTTCTGTGGGTGGAGAGGGGAGGAGCTTAATTGCATTTATCAGATCATATCTAAAATCTCATCTCTAGAACTATGGTCACAGCTCCATCGCTTCCTTCACCCCCACCAGCCACTGTACCCCACTCACTCCCTCTACACATAGTACCTTGTCCTTCTTGGGAGGAACGTGACTCTTGGTGATAATGGATTGCCCCACGTGCAATGTCTTGAGAGAATGACTGTTTCAGCCAGCCAATATAGCACAGTACCAGTGCTCAGAGACTAAGACAAGAGCATCTCAAGTTCAAGGCCAGCCCAGGTTACAGAATGAAACCATCTCAATCAGAGAGAGAGGGAGGTGGGATGAATGACGATTTCCCAAATGGTCTCCCTCTGTCTTGCTCTTCCACATTCAACCGTGGTCAGGAAAGGATTAATGCATTCCTTCCGTTTCCAGCCAACAAGCTGGAAGGGGTATCAGGGCTGGACTTGGACTGTAAATGTCAGAACCAAGTGTCAGCCCGCCTCCTCCTCATACTTCTCTGGCTTTAGAACTCCTTCTCCATGACTCAGCCTTGTTTTCCCTCCGGACCCCAACTAGGAGCAGATGTGACCTTCAATCCCATCCCAGAGGCAATGCTGGAGAGAAGAGGGAGGGTGGTGGGCTGACTAACAGCTACAGCTGGAGCCATCGAAGCCAAGCCTCTGGTGGTCTCTGCCTTCAGCCCACCCAGAGTGACATGTGCACATGCATGTGCATGAGTGTGTGGTCATTCCCCACAACCGTTACCAGCATACTCTCCACAAAACTGCAGCTCAGTGGTTAAGGCGCTTGCCTGCAAAGCCTAATGACCCTGGTCATTATTTGTTTGCAGCAGCTAGAGGCCCTGGCACACCCATTCTCTCTGTCTGTCTCTCTTCTCTCTATCTCTCTCTGCTTGCAAATAAATAAAATATTTTTAAATGCACCTCAACTCTCAACATCCCTACCAGCACCCCATGATATATCCCTCACCCCCCAACCCCACATCACCAGTCTCTCAGACCACCAGTTTCATAGCTTCAAAAACCTTTATTAAGCTTGCTCAGCATTATGCATGTGTCTGAAAAAGCCAAAGTAAGGCACTATGTTCGTGGCTGACAGGAAAGACCCTCCCCACACCCACACACACACATTGGCATCTGAGGAACCTTCACTTCTTCCGGGGCTGCTTATCCGGGCAACCCTCGAAGAATTCGTTACACATCATGGCAATACAGGACAGGAAGACGCAGTACTCCTGGAAATCGACCTCGTTGTCTCTGTTGCTGTCCAAGTTGCTCATCAGCTTCTGGAATGCAGCTTCATCTGTCCTTTTCTGGAGGGAGAAGAGGATCAGTTAGTTAGAGGACAGAAGAAACCCAAGGGACAGAACCAGGCCAGACCAGGTCTCTCCCTCCAGCCAGGAGCTCAGAAAAGCTTACAGCCACTCCTTAAGAGGCCTGGCTTTCCATTCCCGCCCTCAGGGATGTGGATGGAGAACGCTCCTTGGATGAGGGTGAGGAGTATGTGGTACAGCTGGGAAAGGATGGGACCACGTCTTCCCCAGGCTTGTTCTAATGATCCCCTTAGACGGTGGTCATGAAAGCAGTGCATTCGTGAATGTAAGATATGAAGATCTGTGTGTGTGTGTGTGTGTGTGTGTGTGTGTGTGTGTGTTCACAATTGCTTCACAGAAACTCAAGTATTGCCTGTTTCTAGAATGCTGGCAAAAATTAAATAATCCCAGTCTAGATGGAAGTTCTTTTTTTATTCTTATTTTTGGTTTTATTTATCTGCAAGAAGAGAGACGGACAGAGAGAGAGAGAGAGAATGGGTGCACCAGGGCCTCCAGCCACTGTGAATGAACTCCAGATGCATGCACCACTCTGTGCATCTGGCTTCATGTGGGCCCTGGGGAACTGAACCTGAGTCGTTAGGTTTTGCAGGTAAGCGCCTTAATCTCCAAGCCATCTCTCCAGGCCTAGGTGGGAGTTCTATTCTATTCACTGACTACCCTGGACAATTGCTTGGCTCTGTCCTTTCAGTTAAGTTGTGAAAGCACCTGGCAGATCATCTGACCCACGACCCTCCCACCCATTCCTTCTCAGTCCTCTCTCTGCCGAGGGCCAATGAGAGGTGGGTGTTTTCTGCTTCCCCACCAAGTAGCAGGTATGAAGGAAGCACACTCTCGGGCATCCATCCTCCCCATCCGTGGGATGGATGGTAGCTGTTGTTCTGCTCTGCACAAAGGCTGCTGCCTGCCAAGGCCCCATCTTCCTCTCGGGGGTATCCCAACTGGTGGCATACACCAAACAGGACCCACTCACCCCCAGGAAGCTGGGCAGCTCCTTAGTCAGCAGTTCCTTTAGCTCTGACTTGTTCAGCTTGAACTTATCACCCTCTTTGCCCGAGTACTTGTGGAAGGTGGACACTATCACATCCAGGGACTTCTCGAGAGGATACGCCATGGTGACAGTCAGGGGGGGGGGGGGGGTGCAGAAGACACAGAGAGAAGCCTGAGCCACTCCACCATGGTAGTGGGTTTAAAGTGCTCCACTCCCACCTGCCAGAACCCTTGGAGGACAGTTTGCTCCCAGCCCTGGGGATATCAGAGAGTGGCAAGAGTTCATGCTTCACACTGGAAATGACTGCCAAGCCCAGCACTCAGGCTCCGGAGACATAGGCCATAGGCATGGGCCTCCCTCTGGCCTGGTCTCAGAACAGCATTTTTCTCCCCCTCACTCAGTCCATCCACGCCCACAACAAAGCCACAAGCACCCGCCCTGGCCCATTCTTCTCCCTCCCAGCATTGGGTGTGGCTGCTGGCTCCCAGCCCAGGGGCCTGCAGAGGAAAAAACCCAGCTGCCTAGCACCCAGCTCAGGGAGGAGACGGACAAGGTGGCAGAGGTGGAGGCACACGGGGAGGGCAGACATAGCAATCTCTTTTGGCCTGAGCCACTGTGTGCAGGCAGAGTCGAGGCTCACAGACACTTCCGATCAAAAACCTGCAGGTGTCTTCATTTTGCTTCCTGTGCCTGCCATGGTTCCCAAACACCAACACACAAGGCAACAAGCAGCCGTACGTGCTGTCGAAGCCCCAGCATCTCAAAAACTCTCAGCTCACATCTAGCCACTGACCACTTTTTTGTTATTTAACTCTCGTGTACACACACACACACACACACACACACACACACACACACGCGTCTCCACATCTGGATCTATTTAGCACATCTGGCTGCCAGCAGTCTCCCCTTTTCCTGCCTGAGCCTCCGCCTCCAATACCCCTTGAAGGCCAGTCAGACCAACACAACTCACCAGACCAAAGTAAAGGAAGTGCTGAAGAGAGAGGTTTGGGGAGAGCCCAGCAATCTGACCTATTTATACCCCTCTAGGCCCTGCCCATGCAGGGGAAGGGGGAGCAGACTCTGCCCTCCTGCTTTTGGCTGCTGTGGCTAAAGTCACAGCCCCCTCCACCAGCCCAGCCTGGAACCAAGCTTCCTGTTCCTTAGGC
>PVHP010047931.1:0-11758 GCA_004024765.1 Zapus hudsonius | reverse complement strand
AGAGAGAGAGAGAGAGAGCACCAAGGCCACCACCTTGTGGGCCTGGCTTATGTGGGACCTGGGGAATTCAACCCAGGGCCTTAGGCACTGGAGGCAAGTGCCTTAACCGCTGAGCTATCTCTCCAGCCCAAGATATATATTTTTAAAAGTCAAAAAAAAGAGAAAGAAATGGGAGAGGAGGAGGAAGAGGAAGAGAAGGATGAGCTGTCAAATTGTATCTGCCAGCTGCAGTTCCCCTTCCCCTTCTCCCACCATGGAACTGCGCTCCTAGTGTCCTGCTACGCTCTGCCCCGGGCTCCTGAGCAGCCGTCAGCGTGGAGAGGCTTGGTGAGAGCAGAGAGTTCAGTGTACCGCCCTGAGGTAGAATCTATACTCTGTTCCCTGCACTCACATAATGTCCATGACAGACAGAGCCTTCCTTTGTCCTGCAGATGTCTGTCCACCGTGCACATGAATATCTAGGCGCTCTATAGGTATATGTAAGATATAGACATTTTCTACCTCTGATCTGGAGGCATTGAAGGAAGCAGATGCCCGCAGGAAGGCTACAATCCAGTGTGCTGAGTGAGCCTGTGGAAAGGATGGCCATCCTTGCTGGGAGCACTGGGTTTGGGAGAGAGAGTGGAGTGTGTGTCTGGAGCACAGCAGGGAGGAGAATTGGCCTCACAGAGTGTCCAGTGCACCAGTACGAAGACGTGCATTGCAAGCCCCGGTGGGTTCCAGAGACCGCAAATGGTGCCTTGCGGCTGGAGTGTTTGTGGGTCTGGGGACAATGGTCTAAACAGCTAGCAAGACACACAAGAGCCAGTGCACAGAGGACTTTGAATGGCGGTGCAATAGGAATTTTTCCAGAGCCTTTTAGTAGGAGTGAAAATGAAAATATTTAAACTTGCACGGGGGTGTCTCTCAGGTTGGTACACATGCTTTTATAATGCGTGAGATACTGTGTTTGGGGACAGATCAGAGAAGTTTGAGCTCTGCCTGGGTCCCTGCTGTTTGCAGGCAGGTTTGTGCCTGCTTCTTTTGGTTTTTATGGGCTCTTTGGTGGTTTCTCTCTGCTTGCATCTATGGAAGCAGCCTCTCTCACCATTGATGGAACTTCCCCAGGATCTGTAAGCTTGAAATGAATCCCTTCCTCCCCTAAACTGTGCCTGGTTTGGATGTTCATCCCAGCAACATGGAGCTGTCTGTTACACTGGTACCTTCAGAAACCTTGAGACCAGTTGTCTACAACTCTGTCTTCTTCCTCCCCTGATGGGAATCGGAAAGAAAGAAGGCTCCACCCGGTCAAGCACTGTCCGGCTCTGAACATGAGCAGGAGGGTTGCCATCTGCATACCTTAGCTGTCACAGTGCAAGAGTGGATTTCATCTCTCGCTGCTCAGCTGAGGAACGGACTGTGCTCCGAGTCCATCACCTGGCTCCTTGTTCGGCCACACACGTGCTCTCCGGGAACTGTCTGAGCAGGAGCAGAGAAGACAATGGCCTCCTTTCTTTCACTTTCAGAAGCTGAGAAAGGAAGATGGCTGTCTTCCTGCTGTCCTCAGTCTCTGAGCTTTGGTACCTATTTGTGAGGAGGGAGGTAATTCGGTGACATAGGAAACGAGTCACCATGGATATTCAAGTTAACTTGGTTTATGCATTCTGACTTTTCGGATGTGAGTCATTTCTAAAGAGTTATAAATAATGGTTAGTCTCTGGAAGTGAATTTACTTACCACTATTTTAAGAAAAAATGTAGACAGTGATCCAAAATGGTATATTTGACAACCCAGTTTTTTTCCCTGCAATATTTAAATCTTCTGCAGAATAGATTCTCTGTTTTTAAAAAGTATCATATTGGCATTTTTGATTTTTTAGTTTCTTCACAAATTAGAGGAAATTTGTCCATATACCCTGGATAAAACTTTGTTGCTATTAAAATTAAAAAAATAGCAAAGGGGCTGGAGAGATGGCTCAGCAATGAAAGGCTCTTGCTTGCAAAGCCTGATGGCCTGGGTTTCATCCCCCAGTACCCACAGAAAGCCAGATGCACAAAGTGGTGCATGCATCTGGAGTTCATTTGCAATAGCTAGAGGCCTTGGCATGCCCATTCCCTCTTCTCTGCCAGTCTGTCTGTGGTCTGTCTCTCTATTTCTGCTTGCAAATAAATAAAATATTTAGAAATAAATAAAAAGAATATTTGTTATTAGGTACTATATAGAAAAATAATAGCAGGGAAATATGCAAAATAGTAACTGATGAGGCCCTGTGGGCATAAACAGAAGACTCAGCTTTGAACTAGAACGCAGGCGCCACCCAGTGACTCTGAGAGTCCAGGCCTTGGTTTCTAACAGATGAGAACAGAAATGTCTACTTCTCTTTACTTCTCCTAATGTTTGTGAATATTAACTGAAAATACACCTCGCCCTGTTCTGGGTCTAACCAGATGCTCAACAATAATAGTGCTGTTGCTAGGGCCGTGGCTTATGAATGTGTTTTTCTTCTATTCTCCAAACTTCCCAATTAATGGATTACTTCTGAAATTCAATAAACACACATATTTGAGGTATTCAAGATTAAGTGGATTTAGGGAGTAGGAGGGATTGCCCAGTGGTTAAAGATGCTTACTTACAAAGCCTGATGGCTTGGGTTGCATTCCTCAGTACCCATGTGAAGCCAGATACACAAGGTGGCACATGCATCTGGAGTTCATTTGCAGTGGCAGGAGGTCCTGGTGTGTCCATTCTCTCTCTCTCTCTCTCTCTCTCTCTCTCTCTCTCTCTTTCTCTCTCTCTCCAAATTAATTAATTATTTAATAATTTTTAAAATAGGTTAAGTGGGTTCATATATTTGGGTATCTTTCTAATCTTGTTATTCAAACAAAGCAATTAGTAACAGAGGAAATGGGAAAAAGTATATAAGAAATGAATACCTGTATTAACTATTCTTTATTCCTAATTCTAGGCAACTGTTTTAGTGCAATTAACCAAAATAGCACAACAATTTTATAAGGGATTTCCAAATAATAACTTATTACAAGTTATTACTTAGTCAAACACAAAGTTACGTGCTTTCATACATAGTTGTAATTTTTAAATATTTATTTGCAAACAGAGAGAGCTAGAGATGAGAGGTAAGCAGAGAGAAACAGGTGCACCAGGGCCTCCAGCTTGTGCAAATGAACTCCAGATGCATGCGCCTCTTTGTGCATCTGGCTTATGTGTGTAGCGGGGAATTGAACCTGAGTCATTAGGCTTTGCAGGCAGTTGTCTTAACCGCTGAGCCATCTTCTCCAGCGTGCCCCATGGTTGTATTTAATCTTCAAAACTTCATGAGGTAGATGCTACTATTATTTGGCATTTTATTTAGTTATTTTTTGCATGTGTGAGAGTGGTGGGGCGTGGCTCCCCATATGCTGAGGTGGAAAGTTGGGGAGTGTTTCCCTCCAGTGGCCAGAGCAGCTGGTCACCTGGAGGGACATTTCACATTGAAGCCACACATCTCTGTTAGCTAGACCATTATGTCTTTTTTTATTTCATGCAGATTTGGGATGATTGGGAAAAGCCTGTCCTTTCAAGAAACAAGATGCTGGGATAGATTCCTTACTGCCTGTCACTTCTGTCCCTTTCTCTAGGTTGGACTCATCTCGGGCACCATCTTCGTGGTCCTTGGGTTAACTGTTCTGGCGGTGGGCTTTCTCGTGCCCCCCAAAATCGAAGCCTTTGGCGAAGCCGATTTTGTGGTAGTCGACAAGCAAGCGGTGTGGTTCAACAGAGCCCTTGACTCATGCAAGCTGGCGGGGGCCGTGCTCTTCTGCATCGGGGGCACGTCCATGGCAGGGTGCCTGCTGATGTCAGTGTTTGCCAAGAGCTACTCCAAAGAAGAGAGATTCCTTCAGCAGAAATTCAAGGAAAGGATCGCAGACATCAAATCTCACACTCAGCCTGTCACGAAAGCTCCGGGCCCAGGGGAAACCAAGATTCCTGTCACTCTATCCAGGGTTCAAAATGTCCAGCCTCTCTCGGCCACCTGAAACCTTCCCCACCTCCACTCTCCCTTTCTCTGACTCACCTTCAAAGACCCGTTTCTAAGGCGACAAGGATTTGGCACATGGCCAAGGGCAGTGTCATGCAGGAGCCCAGGCTTGCTGGGTTCAGGTGACTGAGGTGACAGCGAATGCCTCTTTCAGTCAAGCTGCGGGCTGGCATCAGATGCTGTAGTTGGGTTGGTGGCCCCTCTGGAGCTCCCCTTTTCGATCTCGTGGCTTCGTGTCCCTTTTTTGTGTTACTTGGAAGCACTGAGAAGTTTAGACCAACCTACCAGTGGTCCTCGAGGCCCGTTTCACTGTCTGATAATAGTTTTCCTAATCCTGTCTGGTGCTGTGTGTGTGTGTGTGTGTGTAAGGTCTCACTGTGCACTCAGAACCCCCCAGCTCCTTGGTCTTCATCCATTGTCCGTCTTCTAGCTGTATCTTAACATCGGATTCCTGAGACTGGACGCCAGTGTATCAGCGGTCCACATACACCTATTTCCTCAAGATTTTAGCTTAGGCCAGGTATGGTGGTTCACGCCTTTAATCCCAGCACTCAGAAGGCAGAGGCAGGAGGATCGCTGTGAGTTTGAGGCCAGCTTGGGACTACGGAGTGAGTTCCAGGTCAGCCTGGGCTAGAGTGAGACCCTGCCTAGGAAAAAAAATAATTTAAATTTCACTTTAAAAGGTAAAAAATTGCCTATTTTAGAATCTTAATACAAAAAAGTAATACGAGGAGCATATGTTTATGCAGTATGTGAAAATATTAATTTAGACACCAAGAAGTCCCCCCGTTCCTATCACTAACCTTACCATGTGACTTTACTAAAATCACTGTTCCCCGCGCCTCAGTTTCCCCATCTGTAGAAAGAGGTACTAAGGACTTCCTTGCTCTGAAAGCTGAGATTATTTCAGTCATGTGTCATGTCATTGAGTCTCCCCCGTAAGGATGTTTTTGATGGCCTTGTGTTGACATTTTTTTTCAGAATCAGGCACCTAAAAAGTCATTGATTCTGAAGGCTTTACACAGTCTACCCTTAAACACCCAACCCAAGCCATTAATACATGGCTGTCCTATTTTTATAGATCGGAGTGACCATCCTCACATAAGAACGCCCTGGGTAGATGTTAACCTTACAGAGAGTTTTGTTCCGATGGCATACCCCTCTTATCCCCCACACTTTTATTTGATTTGCAGGTTTGAATTTGACTGAGGAATATGAAAAGACATGACCTTGGAATTCTCTCAGAATTTGTGTCTCTCTTTAAAAAAAAATCCTCCTTCACCGGATAAGTCAAACACACGAGCCAGCCACACCAGAATTGCATTGTCATTCCTTCAACGTGGCTCTTTCTCTCAAACATGTCATTTTCCTTCTGAGGCTGAATAAGTTCTGTCTAAATGGAAGAATAAATGAAGCAATTAGTGGTCTTGTATATGGAGTTGATTTTTTTTCACCCTCCAGCACAGCACACAGGAAATCGTCCTCCTCGCACAGATCTGCAGTTAGAATTGGAAGAAATTGCCCCAGCTTCCTCGGGTTCTCTGCCTTTCTATGGAAATTCCATATAAAAACCTTACACAAGGTCCCCAAATGTCTGTGATAGGCAGTGTCACTGGAAGCTTTCCCTGCTTGCTGCTGTCCTGGGAACCTATGAATCTTAGAGAATGAGGCTTGGCTTTTAATTCCAGAAGGCAAAATAATGACCAGTGGGGGTTCAGAATGTTGAGATTCAGTGGGGGAGATTATCCAGAGGCATGGCCAGGAGAACCTGGCTGAATACTAGGCTATCCATGGTCCCCTGTCACAAGGACTGATCCAGACGACCCATGCAGGAGGTTATCCAGTGGAGGGGGGAGGGGAGGGCAGCGGGGAATTGGGGATAACAACTCATTGTTTGCCCACTAAATATTGTAACTCATTATGGACAATAAAAAAAAGAAACAAAAACTTACAGAAGAAAAAAAAAGAATGTTGAGATTCAGTCATGAAAGCACTCATTTAAAAATAAAAATAAAAAGCAGAGCTTGACAGAAGGCTTGGTGATTAAAGGCTCTTGCTTGCAAAGCCTGCTTGCCCAGGGTTCAATTCCCCACTCACCTACCTAAAACCTGATGCACAAAATCTGGACTTTGTTTACAGTGTCAAGAAGTCCTCGTGCACTCATACCCATCTCTCTTAAATAAATACAAAAAAGTATTTTTTTTAAACATCTCCGTTTTTTCAAAGGCCTAAAAGAAGCCAAGACAGGGCTGGAGAGCTGGCTCAGTTGGCATGCACAAGCACGAACCTGAGTATGGCTCCCCAGCACCCGTCAAAGCTAAATGAGGTGGATGAACCTGGCACCCCACTGCTGGAGAGGCGGAGACAAGAGGATCCCCGCCTTACCGGAGCAGTGAGCTCCGGGTTCAGGGAGAGATCCTATCTCAAAAAGTAAGGTGGAGAGTGAGTGAGACACGAGGTTGACCGATGGCCTCCATGTGCATGAACACGCACACACACACGCATCCACACACGTGAGCTCACATACATACACAGGTGCACCACACACACACAGGGATCTGAACAAGCAACCGAGTGTGCCCTGCCCTTTGGCTCAGCCTGGGCTTTGCGGAAGTGGAAGTGGGTATCAGTAAGCACTCCCAGGCCATAAGGCAGAGATTGCAAAGTGGAGGAAGGACTAAGGCCAGATGGTATTTGGAAGGACAGTGGCTTTTGGAAGGAACAAGCCATGTGTTATCAGCAAGTGGGAATTCTTCCCCTGAGTCCACGTCCACGTGAACAAATCTTCTGGTTCTCCATCTCTCCGTCTCTGGTGCTGGGTCTGCGTGACTCAGTTTCCCTTAACACACTGACTGCCTACCCTGGGCAACACTGCGTTCTCATTCTATTATTTCAGGTCCTGTCACCTTCCAGGCTCTCTTCTTCAGGAGGATCTTTCCCAGTGTCCCAAATGTGTCCCTGCCATCTGTGACAGGAGCCCTCTCACTCTCCCCTTCCCCCACCCCAGAAAGTTCTACAGACCATAGATGCCAGAGGTCCTTCATTCCTGATTTGATGACACTCAGTGCCCCCCACCACCTCACAGTACTTTCTTCCTGCCTCCCCATCCCGGGCCTTCTGAGCCTTGGCCCAGCTTCCTTTACTATTTTATTCTAGCACTTTCTCTGGAATATACTTTGCAGTTACGCTCAGCCACTTTCCTCGCACGTGGTGTGCCTGCATGATCATTTCACTCTGTCTCTCTTGATGGTGGCTCTTTCTCTGCCTGTCAGACTCATGGTCCCAGGCCACATCAGGAAAGATCAGCATGGACTGACAGCTCTCATGTATGGAGCCAGAGGTCTCTCTGAAGCCTTTTATATGTACGAACTCGTCTGATCCTTACAGAAACTTCAGGACATCAGGCCTGTTTCCATATGCTCGCTTTATAGTGGAGGAACTGGGTAAAGAGAAGCTAATCCTCCAAAAATAACCTGTAAGTGGCTGTTGGGGTTTGAATGTGTTTGAACACTTGGTCCCCAGCTGGTGGCGCTGAAGGTGGTGGAACCTTTAAGAAGAGGTAGAGCCTTGCTGGGATCACTGGGGGTGGGACTTGAGGCTTGGCAGCAAGTCCCACTTCCTGTGTGCTCTCTGCTTCCCAACTGTGGACACAAAGTGATGAACCTCCTCACACTCCTGCCACCGTTCTTTCCCCATCATGATGGGCTGTAAATCTACCAAGCCAGAACCCCAAATAAATCCTTCCCCTTGTAAGGTTCTTCTTGCGGAGTATTTGGTCATGGTGAGGTTAAAGTAACGAATACAGTGACAGAGGCACAACTCAAATCCAAGCTGGCTGTCTTCAGAGGCTTCCAGTGTGCTCTGCCATTTCTAAAATCGCTGTCTTCTCTCTCATTTTCGCTGATGTCTTTCTCATACACACGCTCATTAACACCCTGGTTCAGACTTAATGTCTCTTTATGGCAATGGCTTGTTGACACACTTGTCCCATTAAACTAACTATTAGCTGCGTGGGTGCTGAGTGCATAACTTAATGAGTCGTGAAATCAATGCCCATAGTTTCATAGACTATTAGAGGGTCATCTGACACAATCATTGCAGTTTTGTTAGGAGGCTGGTAGGGACGCTAACCTTCTCCCCTTTGGTGTATATGTGTGAGGAACAGCAGTTCACAAGCAGCTCTGTGGGCAAATCTCTTGCCACACAGATGTGGGGACTTGAGTTCGGATCCCCAGCACCCACACGAAGCTGGACATCGCAGCAGGTGTCCATCATCCCAGCACAGTGAGAAAGGAGGTGGAGACAAGAGAATATGCCAGAAGCTCACAGGCCAGCTAGCTCCGTGAATAGAGTGGTATACAAGAGACCCTGTCTCAAACAAGGTGGAAGGTGACAACTGACACCTGAGATTGTCCTTTGACCTCCATGTGTGGAATGTGCATATCCACACATCCACATGAACACACACACATCAAAAAATAATTAAATTAAATTTAAAAAAATTTTTAGCCGGGCGTGGTGGCCCACACCTTTAATCCCAGCACTCGGGAGGCAGAGGTAGGAGGATCGCCATGAGTTTGAGGCCACCCTGAGACTACATAGGGAATTCCAGGTCAGCTTGGACTAGAGCGAGACCCTACCTTGGAAAACCCAAAAAAAAATTAGTTTAGAGCAGCTCCACTCTTCAGACTAAGGCCAATAGATACATAGGGGTTTGGCGTTAAAGGTGCAATTTGCAAAGCCTGAAAGGCCAGGCTAGAAGCCCTGGTACCCACATCAGCCCACGTGCACAGGGTGGCACATGCACGCTCCTGGAGTTTGTTAGCAGTAGCAAGAGGCCCTGATGTGTCCATTCCCCACACTCCTCCTTTCCTCCCTCTCTGTCTCTCTCTGTCTCTCTGTCTCTCTCTCTCTGTCTCTCTCTCTCTCTCTCATAGGGGGTCTGGGTTGGAAGGAATGGTTCTGCATCACTGTCTTGCCTGTTTCACCCAGGTTTTGATGAAGTGGGTGCTGACCAGCACCCTGATATCCCATAAGCAGGACCAGAGAGGCTACAGCAGAGGAAAGAAGTTCTGATGCCTCATCAGTGCGCACGCAGCCAGCTACCTGGCAGATGCTCTGGGAACCCCCAGAAGCATGCAGACAACGGAATGGATGCTTCTGGAAAGAACCGAGAAGGAGTGTATGGATGGATGCGGGTTCTAGAACAAAGCTCGTCTCAACACAGCCGTCCGGGTAGGGGCGGTTAGCTCCCCACTATTGTATCTAAAAGCAGCGTCCTCTAACGCTGGCTGGCACAGAGTTGCCAGTCACACTTCCCATTCCAGCCCTGCAGTGAGTGACCCACGTCCAGATCTGCAGTGACCCAAGCCTCAAAGCCAAAATAATGCCGTTTTCCACTCTCAGAATCCCTGTGACCAAAAGACAAGTCTGAATTCTGACTAGGACACGGCCTGGACACGTCATACATATGATGGGATAAAGACGAAGGCAGAGCCGGGCGCGGTGGCACACGCCTCTGAACCCAGCACTCAGGAGGCAGAGGCAGGAGGATCCCTGTGAAGCCAGCCTGGGACTACAGAGTGAATTCCAGGTCTGCCAGGGCTAGAGTGAGACCCTACTGAGCGAGAGAGAGAGAGAGAGAGAGAGAGAGAGAGAGAGAGAGAGAGAGAGAGAGAGAGAAAGAAACTCTTCGCTGAAGGAGATGATAATGACCTTGAGGCTTGGCTAAAATTTCTTATATTCAATCCTGTATTTTTATGATACTTAAAATCATTAACCCCAGGCCCCACAATAATGCTGAAATTTAACGTCCAAGAGCCAGTTTTTCTGTTGCCCTAACAACCAAAGATGGCTGTCTGCAGCCCGCGTGCTCTACATTGTCTCATTTATAAAAGCTGGCCGATTCATAGAAAACACAACCCACATTGTGTCCTGTTTAGCATGCCCTGGGCCACTGTCATGGTTTGATCCAGGTGTCCCCCACAAACAATTGAATGTGTTCTGATAGATCGATCCTCAGCTGATGGCAGTTTGGGTTTTACAACCTCAATGAAGCTGTGTTGTTGGGGGTGGGCTTATGGGGGCTATAAGCCAGCTTCCCCTTGCCAGAGTTTGGCACACCTTCCTGCCGCTGTTTGCAGTGCTGTGGCGGAGGTGATGTCCACCCTCTGCTCATGCCATCGTTTTCCCTGCCAGGATGGAGTCTCCCCTTGAGTCCGTAAGCCTAATAAACCCATTCCTCCTCTAGCCGCTTTTGTTTGGGTTCTTTTTGCGCAGCAACAAGAAAGCTGACCGCAACAGCCACCATCTCAAATACTGTCGCATTGTAATCTCTCTTCCTGCTTCCTATTTATGGAAAATTTAAAATAGCTTTGAGGGAAAAATTGCATCCATTTTTTATATTATTTTGGAATATATAACAGACAACTATTTTGATTCTAAGTGGTTGGTCATGAAACCTGGAGGGAAATCTTCTAAACTTTTATTATAAAAGTGCTAGAAGTTAAAATTTCCAATTTACAACTTCTATGTAATTAAAAATATTCTTTAATGTGAGAAAAATATATTATTTCTCTATTTAAAGATGAGAGGCATTATTCCACTAACTACCAAACTTTAAAAGGTTAAAAAAAAATAGCATCTTGATTTAATCAGTCCACAGATAATAGGAGCTATGACAAATTTTGTGTTTTCACCAATTTCGATCAGAGAGCGTCTAAATTTACAGAAAGGAATCTGCTTGAAAGGCTAAATATAAGTAGGAAAAAGAGGTATTTGCTGATTTTCCCCCGAAACTAAACATCATGTGACTGTTTTTAAAGAAATAAAAGCAAAGAAACTGGCAGGAATAAAAACTCTTTTTATGGTCTACTTTTTTCTTCCTATTACATTTTCTTGCTTTTTATAAAAAAAATATTAATAAAGCCAAGCATGGTGACACACACCTTTAGTCCCAGCACATGGGAGGCAGAGGTAGGAGGATTGTGTGAGTTCAAGGCCAGCCTGAGGATACCTTGTGAATTCCAGGTCAGCCTGGGCTAGCGTGAGACCCTACCTCGAAAAACCAAAGCAAACCAAGCCAAACAAAAAATTAATAAATTCTGGGAAGAATGGAATCTTGACCAATATTGAGTTTTGCAATGCAATGCAATGATGGGGGTGGGGTAGGTTATGACCAGTCAGGGTGCCCCCCGCGGGGTTTCCAGGGCCTGGTGCATGGGGACAATCACCAGCAGCAATACACCTGACGATGTTAATCACCCTCCCCCTGACCGCGCCTTGCCTGTCTCTTCAGTCCACCGAGCTGGGCTGTGGCTCAGGAGGCAGGAAGGAAAATCTAAGTTGCAGAAACATTTCAATCTATTTCCGTCTCCCAATTATTTCTGAAGCTAAGCTGCCATTGGTTCGTTCAGTCAGGAGTTTATTTCTTTAAGAAAATCATACACATTTTCCTGATACGGATTCTTGCGGATTCTACGCTTTCCTACATAAACGCTTTAGAACAAGCTCTTGTCTAGTAACCTCACCTCGAAGATTATTATAAAAAATGCAAAGTATTTGCAAAGACTCTGCTTTATCCTATCCTTTGCCAACACCAGTAACCCCGAGTGTCTTCCAGCGCGGATTCTCCTCGGTGTCTCGTATTTAATTCCTCTACAGGACTTTTGAAATGTGCCATGAAGCCATTGCTCTTTGTACTTGACAGGGACCTCAGCCTCCGTGAGGACTTTGTAAAACTCG
>PVHP010047930.1:0-12714 GCA_004024765.1 Zapus hudsonius | reverse complement strand
GTTGGTGAATATTCATAGTGTGGGAGAGCATGCTACATACTGTACAGTCTCGGGTGCCCACATGGAATGCTGTGTTACCCATGCAGGGTCCAGGCAGGTGTGTCCAGCAGAGCTGCCTGAGACTGGATGATGCTTTGTGCTTCTTGTGTTTCTGTTTCCTATAATGCACGTGTTAACAAAATAAAGAAAAGTGCTTTTAAAAAAATGCTTGTTTATGATGTTATTTCTGCTGAGTAATAAAACTACTGCCTACAAGTCTTCTAAGATGTGGCAACACTTTCATTTCATACATCATTGCACTTCATGGAAGGACCACTTATTTCACCTGTATTACAACACACTGTTGAAATGTCAAATCAACTTTAAAGTTCTTTTCTTGCTGGCTGTGGTGGTGCATGACTTTAATCCCAGCACTCAAGAGGCAGAGATAGACACATCACTGTGAGTTTGAAGCCAGACTGGGACTAGAGTTCCAGGTCAGCCTGGGCTATAGTGAGACCCTACCTCAAAAATAAATACATAAATGCTCTTTTCATTTCAGCACTATTTTTGTATTATGGTTATACTTCATATAATGGTTTCTTTATAAATGGTATCTTAAACATGAAGCTTCTCCTCTAGTCTGTAAGCCAAAATAAATCCTTTACTCCCATCAGCTCTGGAACATGATGAAGAGACAAGAGCCAGGAATCCATGTGGTAGAGGGACTGAAGTAAAACTAAAGGATAGGCTAGAGAGATGGCTTAGCGGTTAAGGCAATTTCCTGCAGGGCAGAAGGACCTGAGTTTGATTCCCTAATGCCCATGTAAAGCCAGATGCACAGGGTGGTGCATGCATATGTCTGGAGTTCATTTACAGTGGCTGAAGGCCCTGGAGTGTCCATTCTTCTCTCTCTCTCTATAGTAAATAAATAAATTTTAAAAAAAAAAACTAAAGGACACAAAACCTAGTCAATGAAATTACATCAGAAAATTCCCCAAATCTAGGGAAATAAGTGGATATCTTACCCAAGAGTCATTTAGAACTCCAAAAGGACAAAACTGTAAAAGAGCCTCTGTACAACAATATAGTCAAGATGCCAAAATTACAATGCCAAAAAACAATATTAAAAGCTGTAAAAGATAAATGCCAATTCACTTAGAAAGGCAAACACATCAGAATAACATCAGACCTCTTAGCAGAAATCCTAAAAATTCCTAAAACCCTGAAAAGCATGTAAAGATATATTTCAAGCTCTGAAAGTAAACAAGTATAATCAGCGAAATTATCTTTCTTTTTAAATTTTTTTCAAGGTACAATCTCGCTCTAGCCCAGGCTGACCTGGAATTCATTATGTATTCTCAGGGTGGCCTTGAACTCACAGCTATCCGCCTACCTCTACTTCCAAAGTGTTGGGATTAAAGGTGTGCGCCACCACACCCAGCAAAGTTGTCATTTAAAAATAATGGAGAAATAATATCTCCCAAGCCAAGTACAAACAAAAGCAATTTATGAGCACCAAACTAGTCTTGCAGAAGATACTTAATGGAATCCTATACAAAGAAGAGGAAAAAAAAGATAGGAAAGAAATTTCAAAATAGGAATACATGAAAAAGGAGAACTAAGAAAGAATCTATCACATACAACAATGTAAGCAAGGACATGCATAATGAGAATAGGAAAGAAAATAATAATCTAAAAACTTATAGGAATCAATGAACCTCCCTCAATAATAACTTTACCTATAAATGTAACTAGCTGGGCTAAAGAGACAGTTGAGCAGTTAAAGATGCTTGCTTGTAAAAATGTAACTGGACCAGGCATGGTGACCGACACTCTTAATCCCAGCACTGGGGATGCAGAGGTAGGAGGATCACCATGCGTTTCAGGCAACCCTGAGACTACATAGACAATTTCAGGTCCACTTAGGTTAACGTGAGACTCTACTTTGAAAAACGAACAAAAAAATATAACTGGGGCTGGCGAGATTGCTCAGTGGTTAAGGCACTAGCTTCCAGAGCCCAAGGACCTGGGTTCAGTTCCCCAGTACTTATACAGGCCAAATACACAGAGTGGTGCATGTGTCTGGACTTTGTATACAGTGGCTAGAGGCCCTGCTGTCTCTCTCTCTCTCTCTCTCTCTCTCTCTCTCTCTCTCTCTCTCTCTCTCTCTGCTTGCAAATAAATAAATAAAACTTTAAAAAGTGTAACTGGTCTTAAGTCTCCAATTAAGAGATGAATAGGTGATTGGTTTAACAAGATTCAGGGCGGGGGATATAGCTTAGTTGGTATTGTGCACTGGGATCAATACCCAGCATTGCATAAAACCAAGTGTTCACAGGCTCATGACTATAATCCCAGAACTCTGGAGGTGGAGGCAGACAATCGCAAGTTCAAGGTCACAGTGAGTTTAAGGATAGCCTGGGATACATGAAGCCTTGCCCCCGCCCCCACCCCCCCCAAAAAAAAAGAAAGAAAAATCAGCACACAACAAAACTCCCAAAATCCAGCAAGATGTTGTCTCCAAGAAACACACCTCACTGGCAATGACACAGGCTAAGGGTGAAAAGATGGAAGTCAATTTACCAAGCAAATGGAAACTGAAAACCAGCTGGCATGACTATTCTGGTATCTGATAAATTTCAAACCAAATTACAAAGGAGATAAAAAATGCCACTAAAAGCCAGGTGTGGTGGCTCATGCCTTTAATCCCAGCACTTGGGAGGCAGAGGTAGGAGAATCGCTGTGAGTTCGAGGCCAGCCTAAGACTCCAGTGAATTCCAGGTCAGCCTGAGCTAGAGTGAGACCCTACCTGGAAAAAAATGCCACTAAAAAATAAAAAAGAAAATAAAGAATGCCACTTAAATAATAATACAGGGAAGAATCCATTGAGAAGATTTAACATTTGTGAATATATATAAATTTAACACTTAGATGAACCCAATTTTATAAAACAAATTCTGCTAGACACTGAGACAAATTTTAAGTCCACATACAATAATAGTGACTTAAAATCCCATCCTCATGAATAGATGATCAATCATACAAAAAAGTCAATGAAGAAACTTCAGTTAAATTGCATCACAGGTTAGGTTTGAGTTGTTGGCCAGGGAGGTTCCTGAGGCCCACACAACATTGTAGGCCATTGCCAAAGCTCTTGGTTGCTCACCAGAATGAAATGATAAGATCCTATTGCTGAAGACCACATATGCTTGGGCTGCAGGTAACTGAGAAATGAAGCTGGAGCTGAGCTGAAAACCTCCTCCCTGTTAATGAGCTGACAGAAAGTTGGAAAAAGCTATGGCTGCATGCAGCCCTAAGGGAGAGAGAAGTCATCCATGGTGAACAGCAGTGGACCTTGGAAGCCTTAAGACTGGCAAGCCAGGCCAAATGAGCCAACTGGGACCATAATGTCTATTGTGGGGGAAACCAACTGCTCTCTAATGGGACTACAGGCCCGCTCCATGGGAGAGAAAACATGCCTGGTACTTAAGACCTAGTAAAAACCATATAGTGGGGTAAGTCATGATTCCTAGGGGAGTAACACCTGCAGTTGTCTAGCTAAATGCACATATTATGCCAACCAAGCTGCCTTACTAGCGCTTTTTTATAAAAATTAGTATACCCGCCAGGTGTGGTGGCACATGCCTTTAATCCCAGCACTCGGGAGGCAGAGGTAGAAGGATTGCCTTGAGTTCAAGGCCACCCTGAGACTACATAATGAATTCCAGGTCAGCCTGGACTAGAGCGAGACCCTACCTCGAAAAACCAAAAAAAATAAAAAAATAAAAAATAGCATACCCAAAGAATAATGCTACTCTTGGCTTGAGAAGCTTCTTCTCTTCACATGTCAGTGACCACTGGGATAATGCAAAAGACACCATAATGCTGAGAAAAAACAACAGTGGAGTGTTCAGCTCTGGGACATCTCTATCACACTTCCCAAGGCTCAGGGTATATTGCAGAAGAGGAGGCAAGAAGATTGTAAGAGCCAAAGGAAGGGTAGGACTGCTTACAGTGCAAACTTCCAGACCCAAAACGGCCTTGATGTTCATGACCTCACAGTGCCTGATAATGCCTACAAATAATAGGATGAAAAGATGATGACACCAAAATTAAACAGACTAATTGAGAGGGGGAAGAAATATGGAGGAGAAGGGAAGTGAATAATAATGGTTTTGTTCTATAATTATGGATGCCATCAATAAAAAGTTAAAAAAAATAGGCTGGGAGTGGTGGTGCATGCCTTTAATCCCAGCACTCAGGAGGCAGAGGTAGGAGGATCGCTGGGTGTTCGAGACCAACCTGAGACTACATAGTGAATTCCAGGTCAGCCTGGGCTAGAGAGACCCTACCTTTAAAAAATGATAATAAATAATAAACTAAGTTTTAGTAACCTTGAACTAAGTTTTAGAAACAAGCAGGGTGTGGGGGCACTCACCTTTAATCCTAGCACACCTGTGTCCCCTGAGGCAGAGGTGATAGAAGTGCTAATAAGCTTTGCTGCCTGAGTTCCTGTAGCTGCATTCCTGTTTACTGAGCCCCCTTTGTGTAAGAGATAAGGCAATGCAACCCATCCCTAGATTGTATATAAGGTTGGATGTGAAAATAAAGTTTTAAGATCTGCTTGGATACTTCTCCCGGCTCTGTGTGATTGTCCAGCCGCCGCGCTCACCTTTCCTCAATTGAGCCAGGTCTCCTGCTGGCCAGAGAGACTGAAGTTCATGGCCAGGGACCCGTGTGGTAAGATATCTGGAGAAGCACCCAACAAGCCACCATGCCCAGTTGATTAGTGTATTTATCTAACAGGCCCTGAGCTCCAGATTCAGTGTTGGGGGAAAAAGATTCATATAGAGAAAGGGATTATTACCTATGAATTCTTATCATCACTGTGTAACTCATGCATTTGTCAATTAGCTAACACATTTGCCTTGTACTGACAGTACTGCATATTTTGGCATTGCTGACACAAATGCACTGTTCAACAATTCTACTTCCTGCTCTTCATGTATGCAGTTAGTCACAAAAGTAGTCTTACACAAGAAGATACAAAAAGAAGGAAACATCATGGGATTCTTCATAAAGTCAGAGGAATAGAGAACTCAAAGATTTTTATCTCTCACTTACCATTGCACAGCAAAAAGAAAAAGTACTAGCTTGGGGCTTAGATCAGTGGTACAACATGTCCTTACCGTATGTGTGGCCATGAGTTGAATTATCCACACTAAAACATTTTTAAAATTACCTCTTGGGTTTGTCGTTTGTTTTTGATCCTGTGAATTGAACCCAGACCTTGCTGAACACTGACTATTTCCCAAATCCCCATTGTTCCTCTTGGCATTTCAGTTGTTCAACCTTGCATCTTACAGCTTGTGAGAATTAAGATATTATATTTGAAGAAAATTTTAAGGTCTAGAGAGATGTCTCAGTTCAATCTCCAGTACCCACAAATAGTCAGACACAAAGTGGTACATGGGTTTGGTGTCTAGAGTTTCAAAAGACCTTGGCACACCCACTCCCCCTCACAAGTGTGCATGAATGAACATAAATAAGAGAAAAAGAGAATGAATGAATTAAGGGATTTTATATGCAACTTAGTGCTCAAGAAGTAGCAGAAATTATTATAATGATCATTTCTATCTAGCAAAGTCATTGATATTTCAGAGTCTCTATAACTGAGGATAAACAGACAATCACAGGGCATACCAGGGGCTGTGAGATGGCTCAGTGGTTAAACATGCTTACTTACAGACTGCCAACTTTTAACACCATGGCAAGTATGCCCACCCTACACTCAAATAAATAAATAAATAAATAAATAAATAAATAAATAAATAAATAAAAGTTTTAAAAAGGGCTAGGTGTGGTGGCACATGCCTCACTTCCCAGCACTGGGAGACAGAGGTAGGAGGATCACTGTGAGTTCGAGGCTAGCCTGGGACTGAATGCAAAAATGAAAATTTACTGGAGCTTGGGGGTCTTTAACACAGCAAGGCCTCAGAAAAGATAAGAAAAGGAATGAGAGTGTTTCCTGCCATCCCCCTCTTGTGATTCAGGTTTCCATTGCAAACCACGGTCCATCTTCCAATGACTTTTCTGGCCATTCAGGGACTTCACGCCCTGTTCCATATACTGCAACTCAGCAGCAGCTCCTGAACTGTGTGCACTTCATGACCCACTCCATTCATGCATTCCTCATGCTGCCAAATGCAATACCAGTTATGCAGGACACAGCCATGTTGTTAATTGAGGGACAAAATAAATCATGACCTTGAAAAGCAGGTTTCTTCCTTTCAACTATCTCCCTTCAAAAGAGTTTGCACAGTCTTTCATTCAGTCCTTCCCAGGTGGAAACACCTCAGGCATCTTTCCATTGTTTCAATGTAAAGCAGTTGGGCCATAATCAAAAGCCAGTCTCTGCCAGTAAGTTAAACTTGGTTTGAGGTTTTTTTCCAACTTTAAATCTTAAATTCTCAGTTCCATATTCATAGCCAAGCATAACAGTCCATTACTTAAATTCAACCTTGGTCAAACTCTCTGGGCATGGGCAGTAGGATGCATCTACCCCTTAGACCAGATACACAGTTCTATTAAAGTTTTCTGCAGTCTCTCCTTCCCCTTTAAAAACAAGGTTGGCTTGCTTCAGGTACCTTCAGGCAAAAGAAAGTGTCCTTTAAATCCAGGCACGTGAAGACAGTGGCCATTGTGGGTATAAGGCTCAGCAAAGTATATGGGTTGGGGACCATGGAGTGCAGGGTCTCAGCAGCATTATTTACCCTGAAAAGGTCTTGAACTGGCTGGTAATTGCTGATCCCTAGTTTCTTTACTAGGATCAAGGGGGAAAATTCCATGGAGACATGATATCTTTTAGGACTACCTTATCTTTGAGTCTTTTGATGTGAGGGGTGATGGGAAGACCCAGAAACTAGTTCAAAGGGGCAATTGACATGGACTCACTTGCCCCAGGGATTCAAAAACTCCCCAACCATTTTTGAGGAAGCACTAGCTTAGGACTTAGAGAACCATCAACCCTCTGGGTGCATAATGGTGCAGTATGTTGGTGACTTGCTGCTAGCAATTTTATATCCTGCAAGAAAGGCAGGATATAAAATGTTTTCTGCAAGAGGCAGGATATAAAGTCTCTAAGAAGTCACCTACTTGGGGTAACACCTCAGCTGGAGACTAAGGAGACTTGGGAAGAACAAAAGCAAGTGATCATCTGATAACCACATCCTAAAACAAAGAAAAAACTCAAGAGAGTTCCTGAAGGCAGCTGGATTCTTCACACTCATTCCAGTTTTTCACCATTGCTCAGACTCTCCACAGTGCTCTGGAAGGGCCCAAGACAGACTTACTGAAATGGGACAAAGAACAGACAGCCTTCGACCAACTTAAGAAAAGACTAAGAGAGGCTCCTGCATTGGTGCTCCCAGATTGTCACTGGCCCTTTTGACCTCTATGCCCATGAAAAAGGAGGGCTTGGATTGGGGGTTTTAACTCAATGGCTGGACCTGTAGCACATTTGTCTAAGAGTCTGGACCCAGTGGCCTCAGCTTGGCCCCCTTGCCTCCAGGTACTAGTGGCTCTGGTACAGAAAACAGACAAATTAACTATGCTAAAGTGCAACAACAAGTCACTTTGTTGCTAAATGGGACAGCCAGCAATAAATGACTGGAGATTAAGTAGCAAGGTACCAGGCGATATAATGCAAGGAAAACCCTGAGTCAGAATAGAAGCCATTCAAGCCTTAAATCCAATCACTTACAAGAAGAGGGTGAGCCCCTCCATACCTATGAGGAAGTCATGGAGGAAATTTTCTCCTCCTGATCAGACTTAAAAGATGTGCCAGGAAAAAAAAAGAGAGAAACAAAAATAAATAAAGATGAGCCACTTTCTAATCCAGATCTGGAACTTTTCACTGATGGGGATTGGAGTCTACAGCAGGGGGAATACCGCACTGGGTATGTGGTGACCACCATGGATCAGATTGTAGAGGACTGCTGGCTGCCAAATTACTGGTCTGGTCAAAAGGCTGAACTCCATATGTTAACAAGAGCACTTTCCCTAGCAGAAGGGAAATGGGTCACTATTTACACAGACTCTCGGTATGCCTTTGCCACTCTACACATTCAGGGGCAATATATTGAGAGAGGGCTGCTCACTTCAGGAGGCAAAGAGATTAAAAACAGGCCAAATCCTCCAAATTTTAGAAGCCATATGGGATCCCACTGCTCCCCAGGAACTCTGGAGAACTCCAAGAGTACAGCTACACCCTCTTCCAGTGCTTTCTAAAGGACTTGGCTGGCACTACTCAGAGGATTGCCAAGCTATTAAATTTGCCAGCTCATCCAATGGCTAAGGGCTCTGTGCACCCCTGGAATCCAGGGCATTGGGTTTAGATAAAAATCCTAGTATGGGGAAGTCTAGGCCTGAGATAGGAGGGACCATATCAAATCATACTAACCTTAGCTCTTAAAGTTACAGGCATCAAATCTTGGATGCACCAGACCCTTGCTAAGGCTGCCACGAATCCAGACCTGGAGTATAGAACTAAACCACACCTAGACCAGCCCTTGAAGTTGACCTTGTCCCAGCCTCCTGGAGATAAACCTCCCAAATCCAGCCCGACTGGGCAGCCCTGCTCCTCCTGAACCTGAGCTGATTGAATAATCTCTGCTCGAGCCCCTTGTCAGCCCCTCAGTCCCACAAACTGCTCTGGGAAGCATCCCTGTACTATGAGCCATCACTGGTCAACAAAACTAACTGCCCCCTTCTAGGGCCCTGGCCTCATCTCTTTTAGATGGTGTTATTTCAATGCTGCGATGACGATAGTCCCTGCCACTGTCATGAAATGTTGCAGCTTGGAACCCTGCCTGGACTACACCTATGGCTACACCAGAGATAAACTGTGTTATATAGCATATGGAGGGGTACTGAGGAGTCCTGATGACTGTGGAGGGACATACTAGTCAAACCTCCGACACTGTTCCTGTTTGGACTTTGCGACCTTGGGGGCATGGACGGGAGCCCCAACAAAGGGGCAAGGCTGTTCAGTGACAGAGCAAAATGCCCAGCATGGGATCATATAGGAACTCACTATAGAAAATACCCAACAGTGGGATGGGCTGGTGCAAGAAGACATATTACCATGGCTATCTGCAACAACTCTTGAGATTAACTATCAAAATAGCCTATCTGTCCATACAGTGAGTAAACTTAACACTTTAGTTCCGTGGGCCCCAGGAGCCACACAAAATGCTTCCCTAGGGAGCCACAAAACTTCTCTGGTTTAACCCAGATGGTCCCGTGATAAAGATGCTTAAACTTGCTAATGCTAGCCATGAATGTTTGAAGCAACCTGAGCCGGACCTAGGGAGGGACTGTTGGTTATGTCTGAGGGCTGGACAGATGACCTACACTGGAGTAGGGGGTAGCCAATCTGACCCTAATTAATGGAACAACAAAAGACTCATGCCTGGTTGGGCCCTAGTACAACAAAGAGAAGCCCAATGTGTAGGGAAGAAAAGAAACTGCACACAATTTTCCCTTAAATCTCCAGCACCTCAGAGAAATTACTTTGCTTGACCCAGTGACACCCATAGCTGCTACCCCCAGGAAGACTGCCAACTGGTCTTCCTGGCCCCTGATTTGGATATCCTCCCGGGGAAGAAATGTTGCATTATTAATTTTATCATTATAGATGAAAGAGAAGCCCAATCCTGTTCCCTATCCTCTTGGGAATAGCTCTAACAAGCACTACAGTCAATGGGGGCCACTGCAATTTGGCTCCAACAAGTCCACCACAGCCAGTTGTTTGCCTAGATCAAGGAAGACCTGATCCTAGTCCAGGAAAGCATTTTGGCTCTGCAGAATCAAACAGATTCCCTTGCAGCAGTGGTATTGCAGAACCACAGGGGCTTAGATTTGATTGCAGCAGAGAAAAGGGGACTCTGTTTATCTAGGAGAATATTGCTTCTATGCGAATTAATCTGGCCTAGTCAGGGGAAATGCGAGGCAAAAAGCTAGAGGGAAGGAAGATGAATCTTACTGGAAAGACGCCTGGAACACATGGGGCCCTTGGACGGCACCTCTGGCAGGACAACTGTCATGGTCTGATCCAGGTGTTTCCCACAAACAAATGTGTTCTGAATGCTCAATCCCTAGCTGATGGCAGTTTTGGAATTAGAACTTTGTTGGAGGTATGTTGTTGAGGGTGGGCTTATGGTGGTTATAACCAGCTTCCCTTTGTCAGTGTTTGGCACACTCTCAAGTTGCTGTTTTCCATCTGACATTGACCAGGAGGTAATATCCACCCTGTGTTCATACCATCATTTCCACTGCCATCATGGAGCTTCCCCTAGAGTCAGTAACCCAAAATAAATCAATTTCTCCACGAGCTGGTTTTTTTGGTTGGGTTCTTTTCTAAACAGCAACAAGAAGTTTGACTATAACAGCTTTGGTGCCAGAGAGTGGTATCTGTCATTACTGCTAGAACCAGGATTCTGTGGCTTTGGCCTTTTAGAACTGATTGGCAGGAGGAATGCGGAGGGATTTGAAACCTCAACATAGGAGATGCCTTGCAGGGCTGTAAGTACAGCTTGATAGATGACTCTTATCAGAGTTGAAAAGACCTGAATGCAATAATGACTATGGACTGGGAGGTTTGACTTATGAAGGTGAGAAAAAAACTTTTGTCAGGAAGCCGGGCGTGGTGGCACATGCCTTTAATCCCAGCACTCGGGAGGCAGAGGTAGGAGGATCACCATGAGTTCAAGGCCACCCTGAGACTACATACTGAATTCCAGGTCAGCCTGGGCTAGAGTGAGACCCTACCTAGAAAAAAAAAAAAACCTTTTGTCAGGACTGTGTCAGAAGCAGTATGTGTGAGAGGCTTGCATTCAGCTTGCATGTGTCCTGAGAACTGGTGCAGGGTTGCTTTGCATAGAGTCGACTGGTATGAGCAGGTGGAGATGGCACAGAAAGAAATGAAATCTCTAGGCTGAAACTGCTGCCCTTTTAGCTGCAATTGTTTGAGAGATGACAACCATTGAGATTGGACCAGGTGATCTGCACTGGGACAGCAGGAAGAATGCAGACTCTTGAAATAAGGGGCTGAAGGAAGTTTCCTGCTCTTCAAAGTCGGTTTTATTTCCCCCTGGATTAACAAATTGGTAGCCTACCTGGTATATGGAGTATAACAAATACAGGAAGGGTCATTGGATATGCAACACAGTTTTTGGCCATGGGCAGTGTGAAGCAGGTGTGTTTGATTGCCTCCATGGAAGGCTGATAGAGCCATGTACCATAGGTTGCAGTGGAGACTCAGTGAATGCCAGGACTATGGGATAGCTGTGTAGGAGAGCTGCCAGCATTAGATGAAATTTTCCCAGACTGTGAGTAGCTGAGCTGGAGGGGAGGAATTGGGACGCCAAGAGATTTGTTATTGGTTAGAATTATTGGACTTGGAGATACATTTTGATATTGCCCTATTTGTTTTAAATTTTATATTGATTCAATCTGTCTTTACCATACCCAATGCTATCTTTCGCACTGTGAATGTTCTGTGCCATTATGGGGTTCTTTTTTTCTTTCTTTCTTTCTTTCTTTTTTTTTTTTGGTATTATGGTCCAGTTAAAGATCACAGATTATGTGGATGTTTGAATATTATTGAGATGGATAAAAAACTGTGGGAACTTTTAAAGTTGAACTGAATACATTGTATTTTACATCATGTATGATTACTAGTTTGTAAGCCAAAATAAGCCAATTCCTCCACAAGAAGCTTTTGGTTGGGCTCTTTTCTGCAGCAATGAGAATGTTGGCTACAACAACCACTGATCAATCCCCAAGCGCTGGTCCCTGAGATATCCTCAAGCTCCAGGTCCTGCAGTTACCCCACATGGCCGCCAGCTCCTGTGGTTAGCCTGGAACCTGGTTCCCAGAGTTTCCCCATGTGATAAATAGGCCCTGGGTGGCAGTGACAGGCAGCTGACACCCTACCCCATCGTACCCTACCCCTAAGGGGCCCCGCATCCCCTAGCAGGCTACATAGGACCTGGCACACCACCCTCTGCCTACTTAGTCCCCACAGCCCCACACCCTCCTCTAACAGGGTACCCCCAGTATCACCATCAAAGTCCAGCCAGTGATCTGAGGGCACACACACTCACAGAATAAACGAGTGCCTAACCCTACCTGTGGAGTCCAGTGTACTCCCAGAACTCACTAGCAAAGTGAAATCAGATCAAAGGCATCCCACCAATCACCTCAACTGGAATCGAAATGGGCAGACCTCAACGCAAGAATATATCACCAGCTGAGGAAATGCTACGCCCACAGCTGTGACACCTGTGTAGCTGTAGCAAAGTATGCCGCTGCGCTGGAGTCCGGCAGCTGAAGGGTTGAGGTTGGAGCTTTTTGGAGCGTAGCCTCAGGCAGTTCCCCTGCAATTAGCAGTCATCGTGCAGCCTGAGGTTCCCTAGGAAACCCTGGAGGACAAAATGGCTCTGACGAAAGTCCTTGTTAGCACTAATCACGATCTTTCTTTGTATGTCCTATCTGTGTATTCTCCCAATGACAGCACACCCAGTACAAGTCAGCGCCAATGTAACTACAGGAAGCTATGATGAATTAGGAAATAGGTGGGTAAATTATGAAGGGAAAAGGCAACTATAGAATACTTTACCTTTTACGAAACGCTTAGCTAGAACAAAGGAAACCCTGGTGTCTGATTAA
>PVHP010047929.1:0-12715 GCA_004024765.1 Zapus hudsonius | reverse complement strand
GTTTGTAGTCATAAAACAAGCTTAATAGACCCAGGCTTTTAATGAGAAGTTGTCAGGTTAAAATTTTTTTTTAATCTATTTATTTACAAACAGAGGAAAGACAAAGAGAAGAGAAGAGGAGAGAGAGAGAGAGAGAGAGAGAGAGAGAGAGAGAGAGAGAGAGAGAGAATGATCATACTAGGGCCTCCAACTACTGCAAACAAACTCCAGATGCATGAGCTGCTTTATGAATCTGGCTTTACTTGGGTACTGAGGAATCAAACTCAGTTTGTTAGGCTTTGCAGGCAAGCGCTTCACCTGCTAAACTATCTCTCCAACACAGGTTAAATTTATTGTTATACATTTAATTTACTTGTAAAACAAATTAAAATAGAACTAAAGCATAAATTAAATTATTCTTACCAAATAAAGCTTTAATGTTAACTATACTTACATATATTATTTATACATTTTAGCTGAAATAGGAAGGTTGGGAAATTACAGTGTGTTGACATTGTAGGGAGATTAAGAGGCTACAAAAATTTTAGACAAGTTCCATGCTAAGGAGATTGAGCTTCAGCTGTCAAAAATATGGATTCATCTGGGGTATAGCTAAAACAAAAAACTTCTTAAATAGCTGACTCCCAGGCAGGAGATAAACCAACCCTAATCCGTCATCTAGGACCCAGGTGAAATCACAGAGGATGTGGTAAGATGAGCAAGAGTGTTGCTTCCACAGCAAGCCCGACAACGTACACAAAGGTAATGAAGACAGGCTCCAAAGATAATCAAAACAGTCCAGTGGCACACCTTCAGTCCCAGCACTAGGGAAGCAGAAGTAGGAGAACTGCCATGAGTTTGAGGCCATCCTGAGACTACATAGTGAATGCCAGGTTAGCCTGGGCTAGACCAAGACCCTATCTCTAAAAAACCAAAAAAAAAAAGAAAAAAAAAATTCAAAGTAGAAACCCAGAGACTCTCAAGTCCTCAACGCTAAAGCAGACTTAAAACTCATCCACCTTGCTAAGGGAACTTTGTGGAATTGAGGGCAAAAAGATTGTAAGAGCCAAGGAGGGGGGAATATTCAGAGACATTGTCCCCCTTTCCTCTCCCCCCCAAAAAAAACAGTCTGCTACTTGCACAACTCATAGCCCTTAATCCCATGAAGCACTTCAGCAATCCCATTGAGGAGGGTCCTCAGTGGAATAGGGGCAGGAAGGAAGGAAATGGGGGTACCAATACAAGACTTGTACATACAGAGTTTCTACTTATTAAGTATAAAAAAAATTAAATTAATTTTTTAAAAAACTTCTTAAACCTCACCTGGTTTTGTTTTAACGTGGACACTAATTTCTGCAATGTGATATTTTCTTCTTCTAGTTCAGTATAGTCTTGAAGGAGTCGGGTCTCCCGAAATTTATATTCTCGGATTTCATCCTTCATTCGTATTCTCTGGAGTTCCACCATTTCATTGTTCTGAAACAAGATAAATAATCAGTACAAAAAATTATTGGTTTTATGAAATCTAAACAAGAACTTGCAGTTAAATAACAGAAATACTTCTTGGGTTTAAATTGGTACTATTTTTAAATGGCAATAGTTAGTTATAACTATCAAATTTTTTTAAAAAGGGGATGGAGAGATGGCTCAGCATTTAAGGCACTTGCCTGCAAAGCCTAATGACCTGGGTTTGATTCCCCAGTACCCACGTAAAGCCAGATGTAAAGTGGTTTATGCATCTGGAGTTTGTTTGCAGTGGCTAGATGCCCTGGAGCGCCCATTCTCTCTATCTGTCTCTCTTCTCTTTCCTTGCAAATAAATAAATAAAATATTTTAAAACTTTTTTAATAGTGTGTGTGTTTATATATGCAGTGTGTGTGGATGTCATGCATGCCACATCAATCATACCTGTGGAGGTCAGAGGACAACTACTGGTCCTTGCCTTCCACTTTGCTTCAAGCAGGGTCTCTTGTTGCTTTCTGCTGCATATGCCAGGCTAGCTGGCTCACAATTATCCCTTCTCTGCCTCCCTTATTATATAGGTGCACTGGTATTATAGACACTATCACTACAGCATCCAGCTTTACATAGTTTCTAGGAATCCAAACTCAGGTTCTCACACTTACACAGCAAGCACTTCACACACTAAGCCATCTCCTCAGCTGTTTGTGTGGGTGCGTACGTGTGTGCATGCATGCATGTATGTACACCAAGGTCTCTTGTCATTACAAATAAATGCCAGATGCTTCTGCCACTTTTTGCATCCAGCTTATGTGGGTGGCTTAGGAATTGAATCTGGGCCTGCAAACTTTGCAGCAAGTGACTTCAGTCACTGTGCCATCTTCTCAGCCGCAGGAGGAATATCCTTAATTCATATAAGATAGCTCAAAAAGTTAGCAATATCCAAGAAATAGTCACAAAATATAATTTGCTTACAATACCTACTTATCACACTCTGGGAGAGTCCCTCTGTGTTTCAAAATCTTCCAAATAGATCACATGGCATGGCCTAACTCTACCACACCGCCCCTCAGACACTTGTTTCTCAGTCTAAAAAAACACACTGTTTTACACAATATGGAGTAACATATAGCAGAGCACAGTCGATTTCATCATGTTTATGATATCATCTGTAAGCAGGAACAATCATCTCATGGGAATAAGCTTGTATCTTCAAGCAGTAAGGGCTTCTTCTAAATGTCTTGCAGAGCCAAGACTGAGGCAGTGATAAATCAGATCACATTTCACCAGAGCTGCTTTATGATTCACACCTTTTGCTCCCTGACCCAATTTTTCCTGTATTGAAACCTGTTGCAGTCAGCTTCCTTGTTGCTGGCAAAAACTGACCAAAAACAGTTTGTGGAGGAAAGGGTTTATTTTGGCTTACAGACTCACGGGGAACATGATGGCAGAGAAAACAATGGTATGAGCAGAGGCTGGACATCACTTCCTGGCCAACATCAGGTAGATAACAGCAACAGCAGAGTGTGCCAAACACTGACAAGCGGAAGCTGGCTATAACACAACAGCAACACACCTCCCACGAGGTTCCAATTCCCAAATTGCCATCAGCTGGAGATCAAGCATTCAGAACACATATGTTTATGGAGGAACCTAAACCTCTGGTCCCCATAAACTGATAATCATACATGATGCAAAAAAAAAAAAAAATAATAATACACTTAGTGCAACTTTAAAAGTACCCATAGTTTTTATTAATCCCAATGTTCAAACATTCCCACAGTCCAAGGTCTTTTAATTAAGCTATGATAAGAAAATAAAAGCAACATAATAGAATAAATATTCACACTACAAAAGATGGCATTGGGCATCACAAAGAAATAGTGAGCCAATACAAGATTTAAAACAAACAACCTAAGCATCAAACTCTGTAATTCCAAGTCTAATAAATCTAACCATTGACAAGTCTCCATGTTTGATCATTCTGACCAATGACCTGTCTTGGGAGATCCAATTCCTCCCCTCCAGCTCAGCTGCTCATAGCCCCAGATACACTCCATATGGTGTCGGCAGGTCTCCTTGGCAGCCATCTAATAGTCCTGGCATCTACATTGGGTCTCCACTGCAACCCACAGTTCATCCTCTTGGCTCCATGGGGCCTCCACATAGGTAATCCAACAAGCCTGCTTCACACTGCCCATGGCCATTTCCAAAACTCAAAACCATGTTACAAATCCAATGACCCTCTCTTTCCTGAATTTGTTATACTACATAGTACCAGGTGGGCTACCAACATATACATTTGTGGGGGGCACCTAAATCAAACCACCACAAAACCTAAAATTCATATCAATTCCTCAATGATGTATTTGGGTCTCCAAATCTCTTCATCTGGTCTTTCCAATGTGGCCACATTGATTAAATCTTCTCTGGTATCTATTAGTATTCTTTTCAATTTACTGGGGAGCCTCAAAACTCACTGAAGTGCTGAAAAGAAGTAATTGTTGAGTGTTGAGCCCTACATTGGACATCTATATCACCCCCTTCCAAATATCAGGGCCTGAGGAGGCCTGAGACTGCCAGAGTTCAAATCTTCAGAGTCCATGTAAATAGATGGGCATGGTTGCATATGTCTGTATCCCAAGTCCTGCAGGGGGACAGAGAGCTGAGAATCTTGGAGCCCAGAAAGTTCCAGAAGCAATGAAGACTTCAGCTCAAAACAAGATGGCATGGAAGAGCAATGGAACAGGACACCTAACATTCCACTCCAGCCACCATAGGCTAGTGCCCTCCCACCACAGGCAAGCTTATGAAGCACCACATCATATACACACTATACCATACATACACATATACACAAGAAAGAGAGATAAAGAAAAATGATTTCATGTGTGGGCCAAAACAATTCTTGGAGCTTAGAAAAGCCAAGACATTGGAACCCGGATCTAACCTCAGAGATAAGTAGCATTAACAGTATAAGTCACTGATTATGGTATATAATTTTAGAAAACACAGTACTACATATAGATTTTAGTTGAGAATAGCACCTATGAAAAAGTGGACAAAAATGTAATAAAAATATACATTAAAATGATTCATAAAAATGTAATTAAACTCTAAAATAAGGAAAGAAAAATATAAAGATTAGAAAGATAGAAAAAGGAATTAAAGGTTTAAATTAATTAAAGGTTGTATAGAAAAGAGGATATTGATAATCAGAACCAAGTGTTATGCAGTGAAGACTGGTCATGCTGATTCAGATACTCTGAAGCTTAATAGGAAATCTGGCTGGTTTGACTTCACTGCTTATTTTTCCTGCTATAAAGTACATTTATTACCCAGGAAATAGCCAGGCATGGTGGCGCACGCCTTTAATCCCAGCACTCGGGAGGCAGAGGTAGGAGGATCACCATGATGAGTTCAAAGCCACCCTGAGACTCCATAGTGAATTCCAGGTCAGCCTGGACTAGAGTGAGACCCGACCTCAAAAAAAACAAAAAAAGAGATATTACCCAGGAAATAAAACTTAACCCAGATATTAGTAATTAAATGAGCTCTTGATTGCCAAACAGAACTAGACAGTAAGTCCCTATTGCTAAAGACACTTGTTTTGGTTTCAGGCACTAAGAAATCAAGCTGGAACTAAGCTGGAAGCCTCCTTCCTGCTGAATAGCTGTTGTAGTGCTGGAAGGTGCTAAGTTGGTTTCTGAGGGATAAAAATCATCAACAATCTTACTTAGCAGTGGACACTGCAAGATAAAGAACCAGCCAGACAGGTAATATGTGCCCAATGGGACAATTGTGTAATTTCTGTTAGAGGCAACCAACTGCTCTCTGATTGAATCTGAGGCATACTCCATGGAATGGAATTCATGCCTGGTACTGAAAACCTAATTAAAAGCCTATAGCGGGGTGGGAAGCTACTAATGTTTGGCTAAATAGATATGTAATGTCCAGCAAATTGCCCTCTAAATACTTATGTCTATGCCCATAAATTAGTGCTGCTCTCACCTTTGGTTAGAGAAGCTTCTTTTTGTACTGGCCATGACTACCAAGCAGACTCAAAATCTGGGGACTAGAGAAATTGCTCAATAAGAGCAAGCATGAGGTCCTGAGACTATCTGAATTCCATTCACCAGCACCTACATAGATAGCTGGATTGCTGCTTTTTTGTGTCAAGAGGTGATGTCCAGCCTCTACTCTGCCATCCTTTCCCTGCCATGATGGAGCTTCCCCTCCAGACTGGAGGCCAAGATAAACTCTTTCTTTCCATTAGCTACTCTTAGGTGTTTATCCCAGCTAGGCAAGGGTAACTACAACACCATGCTAACCAGATGATTCCCATCTCTGTCATTAGCTAGGCTTCCCTCTCCATATAGAGCAATTTACAAATAGAAATATAAATGTCTCAGCTAAATTGCCTCAGATTATAATACATTAGTGGACACTGTTCCTGGAAAATATATGATTGTTTTATTTTCAAGAGGACTTCCTGCAAAGTTCCCTCAGGCAGGATTCTAGAGCAAATGGTGTATTGGTAGCAATAGCTGTCCTCCTCATGGCCTATTAAACAGCTCTTATAGGTAGAAACTAAAACACACAAATGCCTAGAACTCCAAATATCATGATGTATTTCCAGAATCTTATCCTTGCAATCTCCACTTTGCTAGAGATCCACTTTTTAGAGATCAGAGAATGATCTGATTTCTTATCTTGCCTAAACTGTTTTTCCACAAACAACCTCTGAGCCCCTCCCTGGGAATGGAGTGGGAGGTCTCTGGCATTGTGATTGGACAAGCTTAGACTTCCTGAGCCAGCACAGCCCAAACCAATCAGCTGTCTCTGGCTCACCTGAAGCAGGAGGCAAAGCAAGCAGCAGGAACTACCACCATGAAGTTATAAAATTCACAAGGGAAGGCAAGTTGTTTTCTTGCTGGCCAGCTCAGACTCCTGAATCTCCAGGTTTTGGTAAGCTCCCCACTACACACACACACACACACACACACACACACACACACACACACACACACACACACACACACTCACACACCTCGTCTCAGCCTAGTGGCTGAGATGAGGGGAGACCCCTTTTACTCCCACATTGGCTTTACCCTCTCTTACCTCCCTCATGGCAGGAGCTCTCTTTTTTTCCCCCTCTTAACCCAGGCCCATCACATGAGTGTATCCATACAGTGAGTGTAATCCATTTTCCTTCCTTTGGTTTTATACTTCTCTCAATAAATGTGGTAATTTAATAATTATCCTTCTCAGTCTTATTTTATTCAATTCTTTTTTTTTTTTGGTTTTTCGAGGTAGGGTCTCGCTCTAGCCCAGACTGACCTGGAATTCACTATGTAGTCTCAGGGTGGCCTTGAACTCATGGTGATCCTCCTACCTCTGCCTCCCGAGTGCGAGTGCTAGGATTAAAGGTGTGCACCACCACGCGTGGCAAATATCCAATTCTTTGGTTAAAAACAGACAAGAAATCAAGGTTCAGGGTTGAAGAACTCTTTCCTGGACCCCAATTACCCCATATCACCCATACATCCAAGAATAGCTAGTGGCACCTAATGGTTGCTGGGAGAGGGGAGTCAGGTTCATTAGTGGTGTAGTTTGAAAATCCAAACAGTGAAATTTTAAAAGTTGTTAGGAACCAGGTGTGATGGTGCACACCTTTAATCCCAGCACTTGGGAGGCAGAGGTAGCAGGATCACTGTGAGTTCAAGACCACCCTCAGACTACTCATAGTGAATTCCAGGTTAGCCTGGGAACTAAAACCCTACTTCAAAAAACCAAAAAAAGAAGAAGGAAGGAAGGGAGGGAGGGAGGGAGGGAGGGAAAAGAAAGAAGTTTCAGAGAGAAAGGAAACAATACTATCAAAAGGCACGGACTACAGGCAGCAAGGATACTCAAAATATTCCAAAGCATAAATCTAGAGGCTGCTAAGAGCTCAACACTATAGCAAACTTAAAACTCACCCACCATGGCTCAGGGAATTTTGCAGAAGAGAGGGCAGAAAGATTATAAGAGCCATGGTGGGGGGACTATCCAGAGGTATTGCTCCCCTCACCTCACTAACTGCTGCTCACACAACTCAGCCCTCCACTCATCTCATGAAACATCCCAGCAATCCCACTGAGGAGGGCCCTGAGTGAAATGGGGACAAGGAGCAAACAGTAGTACCAACACTTATATCAAGTATTTTGTCACAATGACAGGGCTTGGTGAAATGGGAATTTTTTTCCTTTTTTTTTTTTAGGTCAGGGTCTCAAGTAACCCAGGCTATCCTTGAACTTGCTATGTAGCAGAAAATGACCTTGAATTCCTGATCCTCCTGCTTTCATCTTCCAAGTGCTAGAATTATAGGTGCATGTTAACATATCCATATTTATTTTTCATTTGTTGCTGTGGTTTTTTTTCCTTCTTAATTTTGGTCTTTCCACAGACAATATCTTAGTATATCATCTAATGACAATTAAGACAAAGAAAGGCTCCTTAAAGAGATTATAATGTTTAAAATGTAAAACATATATTATACTCCCAAGTATAAATGTGATTGTATTATAATTCCTAATCATTATAATAAAGGTAAGCAATCCTGGACATGATGGCACACGCCTTTGATCCCAGCATTCAGGGGGTGGGAGGGACAGAGGTAGGAGTATCACTGAGTTCAAGGCCAGCCTGGGACTACAGAGTGAGCTCTAGGTAAGTCTGGGATAGAGTGAGACCCTAAATCAAAATAATAAATAAATAAATAAATATAAAAAAATTTAAAAATCAATGTATGCACTGCCTTACACATGCTGCTATTTCCAGCACTGTCAGGTACGGCATTTGCAGAATAGGTGCTGAACTGGATGATCATTTCTGAAGAGACGTTTGCAGCAAGTTAAAATGCAGCACAATTTCCATTTCTCTTTGCCAAAGTAAAATTGTGGTTACATATGACTCTGCACGTACACATTGAAAGCATTTGCCAACTCAATAGTATTTCTCTCAATCTGAAGCTTAATGGTGGATTTGTCCATCACAATAAGAGGTTGGTAACCCTGTCTGACCTTCGAGTGACTCACTGCCCTTCTATGCTGACTGGCCCAGGCAGAAAGGGCAAGATAAACTGAATGAATGAGTGAACACATGGCAATGAGATGCTCACCAGCTCTAATCTCCGATTCCCTATTAACTTAAACATATCTTAACTCTATGTCTGGTCCCCATCATAGACTGATATATGATAAAGAATTGGTGAACAGCCAAAGCTTTACATTCATTACATTTTAATTCTTCTTTTTTTAAACTTTCTTCCTAGTATAGGATATGCACTTATAATGGAATGGATGATAGTACCACACCTCCTGTGGCAGGCTGAATAACAGCCCTCAAAATATTCAGGTCCTAATCCCTATTTCTTATGAGTGTTACCTTTTTTGGTGAAAGAGACTTTGTCAATGTGATTAAGTTCAGAAGTTGAAATAAATTGGTTATTCTGGATCTGGGCAGACCCTAAGTGTAGTCATTTTGGATTCTAGCAGGGATGCAGAGAGACACTAAACACAAAGAGAAAAACAGAGAAGCAAGATGTCATGCTGTCACTGGAAAGGTGTAAGGAAAGCCAATGTGCCAACGAATGTAAGGTAGCCCTGGAGTCTAAAGAGGGCATGTGACTCCAGAGGAGTCAGTCAGCCTGTCAGAATCATGACTTTAATCCAACAATCTCTAGACTTCTTGCTTCCACAATTATAAGGAAATAAGTTTCTGCTGTTTTAGGCCATAAATATTGCAGTCAGATGTGGTGGCTTGAATGTGAATGTATTGCCCCCATAGCCTCAAGGATTCTTGACTAAGATTGAGCTTGCAACCTGAGTCTACAGCAGCCCTGTTGGAGGAGGTGTCACTGGGGATGGAATTAAGTCCAGCCCTAAGATATATAGAAAGTCAGTTTGAGTTCTGCCTGTTTGTGTTTACTGGCTGTTGTTGGTTATCTTTCTGCTATAGGTCTATGGAAACGAGCCAGATTCTTCTGCGCTGATGGAACTTTCCATGAATCTGTAACCTTGAAATAAGCCCTTTCCTCCCATAAGCTGCTTCTGGCCAGATGTTTGTCCCAGCAATGAGAAAGGAACTGCAACAAGAAAATTGGTACTGAGAAGTGGGACCATTGCTGTGATGAATCTAACCATGTGGATTTTGGTCCTTTGTAATGTGTTTGCCAGAGGAATGTGAAAATATTTGTTGTAGTGTTGTAAACAGAGCTTGATGGGCTATTCTTGTGAGTGTTTAAAAATGTGAAATGCAGAGAGAATTGTGGACCATGAAAGCATGGCTTATGAACTTTTAAAGGGATTAGAGAGAACTTTGTTGAAACTGGGCCGCTGGCGAAAAGGCTTCTGCCCAGGCCCATAGAGTTTGATCAAGGTTGAATCTAAAAGTAATATACCAGTGATCTTGGCAGAAGGTATAGAACAGAAAGATATGAAAGATATACAGTTTACCACAGGAATAATTTAAGCAAATTTTAAGTTATTGGCACAAAGATTGGTTTTAAATTACTGAAGCTGCATTTATTAAGTAGATTACCACCATTAAGGGTAAACCAACTGTTTTGCATTGAAACAATGGAAATGATGCCCTGAGGGTGAGCCACAGAAGGCTCAAATGAGTAAGAATACGAATTTTTTTCCTAGGCTAAGCCTTGAAGGAAGAATTCTAAAGAAGTAACCTGCTCTTCAAGGTTAAGGTTTATTTCCCCCTGAATTTACAAATTTAGCTATGCTGCTTACATGGTATTGGTATTGAAAACATGAAAAAGAAAAAGGCAGGGAAGCAGGTCATGAAGTGCAGCATGGTTTTGATTTTGGAAATGCCCCCTGGGCAAAGTGAAGCAGGGTTGAAATCCCTGTGTGGAGACCTAGGAAGGGCTTGTATGAAGGTGAACCGGACCCAGAAGCTGCTGAGATTTGACATGTGAAACAGAGTTGCTGGGCCTTTTTATGGAAATGAACTAGTTCTAGGAACAGCAAAGATGCCACAATGGGAAACAGTATTGAGATCCCTGCATGAGACCAAACAAAGCCATATGGAGCTGTAAAGATGGACTATGGTTTGTAGTATAGACCCAAAGATGTTTTCAATATACCAGGACTATGAAATGGCTGCAATGAATAATAACTGGGGCTTGGGATGGATTTTCCCATGAGCTGCTCAACCTAGTAGGAGGGGCAGAATTGGAAAACCAGAGACTTATTTGTCACTGGTTATGGATAATGGACTCGAACTGCATATGTTTGATGTTTGCTAATGCTTATTGATTTTGCATTGGTCCAATCTGTCCTTGTTATGCCTTTTTTTTTTTTTGCAATGGGAATGTTTACTCTGTGCTATTATGTGTTGGAGTTATGTAACTTGTGTTTTGACACTACAAGGCTTACAGTTAAGAGACAGTTTTAAATCTAAGATGATGCTTAGAAAATTTGAACAATCTTAAAGTTTGTGAAGACTATGGGAACCTTTGAAGTCAGTCTGAGTGCATTTTGTATTGTGATTTAGTCATGAATCTATAGGGGGCCAAGACTAGAATGTGGTGGTTTGGATGTGAATGTATGTTCCCCATAGTCTCAGAGATTCTTGATTAAGAAGGTTAAGCTTCCTGCTTAAGTCTCTAGCAGGCAGAGTCATGCTGGGAAAGGGGTATGTCACTGGGGACAGATCTAGTAGTCCAACCCTACTAAGTCTGTGGAGAGCCAGTTTGAGATTTGGCTGTTTGTGTTTGCTAGATGTTGGTAGTGCCTCTTTGCTATAGATTATGAAAATGAGCCAACTTCTTCTGTCCCATAAGCTGTTTCTGGTCAGGTGTTTATCCTAGCAACATGAAAGTAATCACACCACCATACAAAGTTAATACAGTTGCCAAGAAAGTGAAAAAGTGGACCTTGAAAAAAGCAACTATTACAACAATTTATGGTCTTTCCTAGCTCAAACCATATGTGAGTGTTTAGTTTTGTGGAAATTGGAAAAAATAGGAGAAAAACGTTCAAAGAAGATCCTTAAGAGAATTTTTTAAACTTTTCTAATTTATTGATTGATTTGAGAGAGGAAGAGAGAGAGGGAGTATGGGCATGCCAAGAACTCTTGCCACTGCAAACTCCAGATGCATGCCCCACACTTTGTGTTTGGCTTCACAAGGGTATTGGGGAATCAAACCTGGGCCATCAGGATTGGCAAGCAAGTAGCTTTAACCACTGAGTCATCTCCCCAGACCAAGAGAAATTTTTTTTAATTTATAAGCCAGGGGCTAGAGAAATGGCTCAGTGGTTAAAGCATTTGCCTGCAAAGAAGAAGTACCCAAATTCAATTACCCCAGTACCCATGTAAAGCCAGATGCACAAGGTGGTGCATGTGTCCGGAGTTTGTAAGTGGCTAGAGGCCCTGGCATGCCCGTTCTCTCTCTCTCTCATTTTCTCTCTCTGTCTGTCTGTCTCTCTCTCTGTCTGTCTGTCTCTCTCTCTCTCTCTCAAATAAAAATTTTTTTGAAAAATTATAAGCCAGGTGTGGTGACACACGTCATTACTCCAAGCACTAAAGAGGCTGGGGTAGGAGGACTGCCATGAAGTTCAAACCAGCCTGGGTTAGAGTAAACCCCAGGTAGCCTGGGCTAAAGTGAGACTCTGCTTAAAAAAAAACCACAAGAACTTTATAAAATATTTCAGTGGCCAATACGTTTTTATTACTTTTAAAGCTCCAGTTTCATTATGATTAATTTTTGGAGACAAGACGTGAGTTGCTATCCTGATAAGCTGCTTTATGTCCTGCATTCTAACTACTGTGTTAGCTGTCCACAGAAAGCTTGATGGCCATGTCTTTGTACAAGTAGAAAACCTCCACTTCATTTCTAAACAAATATTCTCTTATTTTTCTACATTAAGACATGAATAATTTTGCCTGTGAATATTGTCAATTTATTAATATACATGTTTTAAAAATTATAGGAATGTACTATATATACCAGAAGACCTTAGCACCAGGAAATATATTTTGAGATAGGTTTTTGTAATCTAATGCAGACTGAGGGCTTTATATATGCTGAATACCTCAGAAGAGATGATCAACTCTGTCTTTCAAAAAATTGTATTGGCAGGGTGTAGTAGCACATGCCTTTAATCCCAGCACTTGGGAGGCACAGATAGGAGGATCACCATGAGTTCAAGGCCACCCTGAGACTACATAGTGAATTCCAGGTCAGCCTGGGTGAGAAAAAGACCCTACCTCAAAAAAA
>PVHP010047928.1:0-12625 GCA_004024765.1 Zapus hudsonius | reverse complement strand
CTGGCACACTGGGGAATCGAACCTGGGGCCACGAGGTTTTGCAAGCATTGCCTCTTTACCTGCCGAGCCATCTCTCCAGCGCACACCTGGCTTTTTTTTTAATATATATTTTTTAATTTGAGAGAAAGACTGACCATGAGTCGGGCGTGGTGGCGCACGCCTTTAATCCCAGCCCTCGGGAGGCAGAGGCAGGAGGATCGCCGTGAGTTCAAGGCCACCCTGAGACTCCAGAGTGAATTCCAGGTCAGCCTGGGATAGAGCGAGACCCGACCTCGAAAACCAAAAACAAACCAACCAAAAAGAAAGACTGACCAAGGGCACATGAGCCCCTCTTGTCACACAGCACCTGCCACTCTGCGGGTCTGGCTTCACATGGTTTTGGGAAACCGGACAAACAAGTGCTTTGATCAAGGAGCCTTCTCCCCAGCCGGGGTGTCGAGTGCTTTCTTTGTTTTGGCTTTTCGAGGTCGGGTCTCGCTCTAGCCCAGGCTGGCCTCGAACTCACGGCCTCTGCCTCCTGATTGATGGGACTAAAGGTGTGCGCCACCACGCCTGGCTTTTTTTCTGTTTGTTTTAAACACAGAATCTCACTCTGTAGTCCAGGCTGCCCTCAAACTGGAAGCAGTTCTCCTGTCTCAGCCCCGAGTTCTGAAATTACCTGAGCCAGCCTGCCCAGCTCAGTAGCCATTTGTTTACGGACGGAGTCCAATAAAAAATAACTAGGGAGCCAGGCCTGGTGGCACAGGATTCTAACGCCAGCTCTTCAGGAGGCTGAGGCAGGAGAGTAAGTTCAAGGTCAAGTGGGGCCACTTATTGAGACCCTGTCTCAAAGAAAAGGAAGTGGACTGCGTAGAACTCGGTTAGTACGTGCAAGGCCCTAAGTCAATGCGCAGAACCACAAAGTGATGTGACCCCCAGGGAAAACGGGAAGAAAATCGCTGGGTAATGTTTAGGGAGCTTAACAACCAGTGAGGGAGGGCGCAGACCTAACGAGATGACGATGGGCAACATGGAGGCCAGGAAGGCAGCTGTCGGAGAGGGCAGAGAGATCTCCCGGGCTGAGTCTGGGGGTGTGTGCGCCAGAAGCTGAGACTCCAGATTTCACTGGAAAGTGTGCAGATGGTGGCGGGCCTGCAACCCCAGCACCCAGGAACTGAGCTAGGAGGCCACCCTGAGGCCAGAGTGAGACCCCGCCTCAAGCAAGAAAGAGGAAGCGGGGTTCTTAGGAAGGAGAGTCCCAGGGTGAAGAGGGGTGACCCTCCACTTGCCCCTAGATCCATGGAGCCTGACGAAAGCACTGCCGACTGCCCCCCCGGGCTGGGGCCCAGGGCCCAGGGCTTGGAGCTGATCCCCAGGAGGGCCGCCAGCCGCTCTCCGACCTGCGCCCGCTGCCGCAACCACGGAGTCACGGCCCACCTCAAGGGTCACAAGCGCCTCTGCCTCTTCCAGGCTTGCGAGTGTCACAAATGTGTTCTCATCCTGTGAGTATGAGGACCAGGAAGCCGGGAGGGTGGGTCTCCTGAAGGGTGGCCGTCTCTTGACTTTGACCCCTGTTTTAGGGAGCGCCGGAGAGTCATGGCTGCCCAGGTGGCCCTGCGCAGACAACAAGAGGCCCAGCTGAAGAGGCACCTGGCCCAGGGACTAATGAGAGGGGCCCCGCCTCTCAAAGTTCCTCTCCGTGTCAGGAAGGGGGCCACTCGAGTAGGGATCCCTTGTGAGTGTGGCTGGAAGGGTGAGGATTGGGCTGTGAAGCTCAGGGGAGGCTGAGGCCGACTAAGGAGTGGGAGCCAGATACTCTCAACAGCAAAAAAAAGCAGGGCGTGGTGGCGCATGCCTTTAATCCCAGCATTTAGGGATGTAGAGGTAGGAGGATCATCCGTGAGTTCGAGGCCAGCCTGGGACTACATAGTGAATTCCAGGTCAGCCTGGGCTAGAGCGAGACCCTGGGAAAAAAAAGAGATTAAGAACTCGGCTGGTTGGAAGGAGGGAGACCGACCGCAGGCTCAGTGGTAAAGCGGTTTCCCTGCCAGTGCGTGCGGGGGCCAGAGTCAGATCCCAGCCCCCACGGAACTGTAGCACACCAGAAGGTGGCTGGCTACTCAGCTCATTCATGGGCTCTGGGTTCGAGAGCAGACAGCATGAGGGGAGGGGGCCTGTTCATGCACCCACTGGAGTTGGGAGAGAACTTACTGGCTCCTTGACGCCTCACAGCCGGGAAGGAGAACATAGCACCCCGGCCTCAGAGTCCCCGCGGAGCAGTCCCGCTGGTACTGACACCCCCCGGGAAGGTGAGCAAGCTCCCCGCCTGCGTCTGTCCTCACTCCTGCCCTGGGCACTAGCTCGTCCCTCTAACCCGTGCCCTCTCCCCACAGGAGAGCTCCTGCGGGCCTCTGCTGCTCAGCCGCCCCCCAGAAGCCTTACCCTTGCCCTGGACTCCAGTCCCTCCTGGACCTTGGGGTCCTGGACACTGGCTGCCTCCTGGTCTCTCCATGCCACCCCCTGTGGTGTGCCGCTTGCTGTGTCAAGAACCTGCTGTCCCTCTCCACCCTTTCCCTGGTAAGAGGACAACTTGCTCTTCCCTCGCCTCTGCCTAAGAAAGGGAAGAGGAAGAGGACACAGGTGGACAAAGGGGGGCAGAGCTGGGGCGTCGGCTCCGGACGACGTGTTCTCTCGCTGTCCTTAGGCTTTGACCCTGGCACCTCTCTCCGGCTGCCCACTCATGGGACCCTCCCGGCCTGCCCAGGATCTCGCCCAGTACTGACTGCTGCTCTTTCTGGAGAGCCACAAGGGCCCCCGAACCTGCCTCATACGTGAGTAAGAACAGGAGGGCCAGATTCTAATAACCAACAACGATCCAGGGACAGGGACTCCCAGCACAGGCCGTGATCTGGACCAGAGGAGACAGTAGGAACGCCAAGAAGGGACAGCCTCAGAGGCCTTTAGAGAAAGCTTTCTGAAGGTGGGCCAAGCTCACCTGTGTTTTTATTTTATTTTGGTTTTTCGAGGTAGGGTCTCACTGTAATCCAGGCTGACCTGAAAGTCACTCTGCAGTCCCAGGCTGGCCTTGAGCAGTAATTCTCCTACCTCTGCCTCCCAAGGGCTTGGATTAAAGGTGCGAACCACCTCAAGCTCACTTTCCATTTCCAAGAGATTGGGGAGCTAGGAGAGGGGGCCCAGACTGGTAGGCCCAGGAAAGGGAGCCCAGTCCCTCTGGATGTTTTGTCTGCTTTTCAAAGACTGACACCAGTGAGCCCTGCAGCCTCACTTCATAGAAACGCAGCGAAGACAGGGAGCAGGGCTGTCAGCAGGCCCTCAGCTTCCGTGTTCGCACGTCTCTCTCCAAGTCTAACTCCCTGGTGTCTCGTGTGTTCCTAGATGCTCCACTCTGATTCTCCAGTCCTGCACCGCCCCGGACCCTCTTCTGCCACAGCCGCAGGTCCTGGGGAAGGAGTGGCTTCCAGGACCCAGGGAGGAGGTTGAGTCCAAGGAATGGCAAAGCAGGGCACTGAAGGAGCCTGGGCAGAGGGCCGGGCCTACGTGGGTCCCAGTCTGCTTCTCTCCCTTTCCTTCACAGGCCTCAGGAACCTCTTGCCTGGCCTGCACACCTGCCCCCTCTGAGCGGCAGCTGCAGAGGGAGGCAGCGGAGGCCCTGGTAGGTCTCAAAGATTCACCCCAGGCTCCCCGCCTGACTCCGTCTGCCCCACCCAACCCTGCCTGGATCTCCCTGCTCCACCCCTGTGGAGCACCAGGTAACCAGTCCCTGCAAGGAGGCCGGGAAAGGGAGGTCACTAGAATGAGCAGGGTCCTCCATTAGAAGTGGAATCCTGGCCTGAGATGGCAGTTACTTAGTAAGTCACCTTAAAAAACAGTATTTGGGCTGGGCGTGGTGGCGCACTGGGAGGCAGAGGTAGGAGGATCGCCATGAGTTCGAGGCCACCCTGAGACTCCAGAGTGAATTCCAGGTCAGCCTGGGCTAGAGCCAGACCCTACCTCGAAAAACCAAAATATAAAATAAAAATAAAAATAAAATTTATTCAGGGCTGGAGAGATGGCTCAGCAGCTAAGGTGCTTGCCTGCAAAGCCTAACGACTCAGCAGGTTCAATTCCCCAGTGCCCACATACAGTCAGATGCGCAAAGTGGCACATGCGTCTGGAGTTTGTTTGCGGGGCTGGGGGCCCCGGCGCGCCATTCTCTCCCCCTCTCCACTTGCAAACAAAACTATTTTAAAAAATAAAAAACATCTTTATATGCAAGCAAGGAGAGAGGGGGCTGGGCTGGAGGTGGGCGCACCGCTGGAGGCCCTGGCGCGTGACCGTTCCCCCTCGACCTGCCCACAGCTCCAGCGGCTGCAGGAAGAGGCTTCCAGCCCGTGGGTGTGGGCGTGGGCCCCGCGCCCACCGCCGTCTCTCTGCACATCGGGCGCTTGGGCTCCGTCTCCCTCCTGAGCTAGAACCGCACACTTGGGGTCTACCTGCTGTGTAACCCGAGTTCCTCGGCCAAGGTCGGGCCCAGACCCACTCCGCTCTCTCCACTACGTGGTTGCGTGAGTTCATGTTCTGCCCACGCGTGTGGAAACTGGAGCTCTTCCTTTTGTATGTCTCGATGAATAAGCAAGAAATAAACCTTCGTCAGTTGAAGCCACTGAGATTTGAAGTCTCGATCATTTATTGTGTGTGCACCCCAGGCTCTGCTGCCAGAGCCCCGACGGACGCATCTGACTGGACATGAGGGCCGGCCTTTAAAAAAAATATATATAAGCGGAGGGAAGAGGCGGAGAGTGGGCGCGCCAGGCCCCAGCCACTGCGTTCAAAGCCCAGGTGATGCTCCACTGCATCTGGCCTGCGTGGGTGCTGGGGGGTCGAACCCGGGTCCAGGGGCTCCGCAGACGAGCGCCTCACCCGCCGGGCCGGCTCTGCAGCCCCAGGTCTTCCGTCCTCACCCTTTCCTTCCGGAATGGTCCCCGAGCCACGGAGGTCTCCCCGAGTGCCGGGCGCTCTCGGCCCCTCTTCGGCTCTCCCAGCGGCCGCCAAAGAGGAGAGAGCCTGGGTACCAGCTCGTCCCTGGCGGCCGGCTGCTTGCCGCGCATGCGCCTGAGCAGGCCCCGGCCCGCCAATCAGAAGTCACCTGAGAAAGCCCAGGACCAGGCCGACGCCGCTCCAGTCCCCGGGCTCCGGATGAGCTGAAGCCACTTCCGCCCTCAGAGGGGCGGGTCTTCCGTTCTCCGCCCGGGACTCCGGGAGCCAGGAGGAGGGGGAGAGGCGCACGCCCGTCTTTCTAGCCCTTCTCCGAGGCCTCCGGTCTCAGTTCCGCCCTTAATACACTCACTTCCGGTCTGCGTGACTCCGCCTCCCATCGGAACGACAGCCACGCCCATCTCCCGGGGGCCGGGCCGCTCGCGCAGGGTGTTCTCGCGAGAACTCTCGCGAGACTCGACGCCCGACTTGTGCGCCCGGGAAACCCCGTGCTTCCCTTTCCCCCGGCTGGCAGCGCGGAGGCCGCACGGTAAGCTTGGGCTCCGGCCGGGGCTGGGCGCGGGGCGCCTCAGGAGGGGCTCCCGAGCCCGGGGCGGGGGCCGGGGCTGCGGGGGGACCGGGACGGGGCCGCCGCCACCCGACCGGAGCCTCGGCCACGTGCGAGCAGGCGTGAGCGGGGCAGGCCCGGACATGCCAGGCGGCGTGGTCCCGGGAGCCGGGGCGCGGGGCTCACGTCCTCCCTCTCCGCAGATGCCCGGAGTCACGGTCAAAGACGTGAACCAGCAGGAGTTCGTCCGAGCCCTGGCGGCCTTCCTCAAGAAGTGAGTGCGGGCCGGGTGGGGGGTGGAGAGGTTCGAATCTCGGCCCGGTGCATGGCGGGCCCGGTGCACGGCGGCCCAGGAGCACGCTGGTCTCGGTGCACGGTGGTCCGGGTGCAGACGGCCCGGTGCACCCGTGCTCGCCCTCCGCTCCTTGCGCGTGCAAAAGCGAGCGTGGACCCCGGCGGCCGGGCTTCCTGCTGGTCCCGGGGACGGCGCTTGGAATTCCTGAATTCCCTGCAGGTCCGGGAAGCTGAAGGTTCCCGAGTGGGTGGACACCGTCAAGCTGGCCAAGCACAAAGAGCTGGCTCCCTACGACGAGAACTGGTTCTACACGCGAGCTGGTGAGGAGCGGGGGGCTGGGGGGCCGAGGCGTGGGCGCACGCTGCACCCCCTCTTCCTGCTCTCCTAACCTTGCAGCGGGAGAGGCTTTGGCACCACGTGCTCAGTGCCGTGTTAACGTTGTGGCCACTGGCTGGATTTTGGGGGAACGGCAGCTGAGCCTCACCTTTTCTTGAAGGTGCCACCACCTGTGTCCTTGAGTCTCACTTCTTCGCTCTACTCTGACCTCGGGCAAGAAGTGCCACTCTGTTTCCTCATCTCGTAGCAGCACTGGATTCTCAGTGCACCCCTGGGGGGCAGTGGGAGTGGGTAGAGGCCTCTGCTGAGAGAGGGGCGTCCAAGCATCCTGCTGTCCTCTAGGAAGCCACGATCGTAAAGTCTTTTTTGCCCTAAACCTTAACGGGACTCCAGTTCAGGGAAGTTCTGGCAGTCCCTGAGGCTCTTGGGTCTCCTGGCCAGGGCTGATAATGGTCCTTCTACCTCTACCTCCTGAGTGCTGGGATTTAAAGCATGCGCCCATACCCAGGGCCTCTGGTTTTTCCATCTCTGGTCCATACTTCTCAATGGCTGGCTGGGAATCAGCTGTCTGTAGTCTTCGGGTGGTTGTCCTTCTGAGTGCCCAGATTAAAGGCTGGTGCCACCATGCCCAGCAGGAGGTTTTTAAATTAGGGGTGGTTCAAGAGCTGGGCATGGTGCTGCCTGTTTGTAAGGCAGGCGTTCTGGGACTGAGGCAGAGAGAGGTCTCAGGCCATCCCAGACCTTGTCTCGAAAGCAGGGTACTTAACACAGATGAGCCTGCTCGTCATTTTAGTGGTGTCCCTGGACATCACACAGGTGTGCAGCTTCTACCTGTACTTGAACCCCAAAAGGTCCTTGCTGGACCTCCTCTGGTGAGTTGCTGGGTATCTTGTTGGCACTGCATTAAACAGCAGAGACAGGTCTCCGATGTCATCTGCTCTGGACTTGAGCTCTTTTGATACAGTCACGGGAGTGAGGCGCAGAGGTGACATGCTTTGTTACAAGACAGGCCAGCTCTTTCCACATCTGGCTTCTGGGCTGTGTTTGCTTTTTTCCCTGTCGGCAGTGGGGCTGGCCGTTTTGTCCCTCAGTGTCAGGCTAGGATATGGAGCGGCAGAGGTGTGGGTGGGTAGGAGAGCTTGCTTCCCAAGTGGAGGTTGGTTGGGGTTGAGACTTGTGAAGTGATAAGGTGGTGTTGGCCTGTGGGAGCATGAGTGTTTCATTCTCGCAAGGGTCTGTTTAGTGTCCTGTTGGCATTTGGATTGGGCCGCTGTAGGCATCTCATAGCCCGTGGAGGCTTGAGGCTGCTGCTGCGGGGCCAGGGAGGCTTAAGAAGTTTTGTAGAGAAAGGTCTGGGCAGAGTGGAAGGTTCCTATACTGAGTCAGGAGGCCGAGATGTGGCTGCCGCCCTGGGGTGCTGCTGAATGTGCCTCTACCCAGCCAGAACCGAGCTGCACCTAGGTCTCAGGAAGGGGATAGAAAGGGGTCTGACCTCTGGTTTGTGAGGTAAATAGTCTGTCTTGTAAAAGAGTGATGCACAGGGGTTAGGGATTTAGCTCAGTGGATGAGCTCTTGCCTAGCAAGCACAAAGCCTTGGGTTCCGTCCTCAGCACCGCAAAAAAAAGTTGATGCACTGAGCTCTGGGGTGTGGGGCCTCATGATAGCTGACTAAGGTGGGGGTGTCATCACAGCAGCTGACAGCTTCTCAGGCTGTCCCCTGGTTCAGCCAGCCTCCTGCTTTGGTGCCACCACACAGGTGGGGACTGGAGGGAGGGCAGGTGAGTCTCCTTCCCCCAGAGGGTCAGCTGGCTTCCCTGCCTTGTGGCTGCTGTCCTGTGAGGCCTCTGGCCAACACCTCTGGAGCCTGGGTTTCTCATCTCTGAAGAGCAGCAGTCAGGGCCCTGCCTTCTGTTGAAGCTGGCCCCAGGGACAAGCACCCTGTGTCCATCGGGTGAGGCTCCCTCTGGCAGTGCAGTAATTAAGAAAAAGATTGTCGGTACTGCCCTGAGCACAGGGCCACCACTCAAAGCTAGAAAGTGAGGCCAAAGGAGAGGGGAGATGTCTGGCCAGTCATGGTGTGTGCTCCCATTTCCGTCTGTAAAAGGAGCGGGTGCTGGTGTGTGCGTGCATGGCCTTCAGTGTGGCTGTATGGAGAAGAGGCTTCAGTTTGGCAGAGGTTCTGAGGTGTCCTCTTCCCCCTCCCCCCAGCTTCCACAGCACGACACTTGTACCTCCGGGGCGGTGCTGGGGTGGGCTCCATGACCAAGATCTATGGAGGACGTCAGAGGAACGGAGTCATGCCCAGCCACTTCAGTAGAGGCTCCAAGAGTGTGGCCCGTCGGGTCCTCCAGGCCCTCGAAGGGTTGAAAATGGTGGAGAAGGACCAAGATGGGTAAGCAGGGTGGTCACCTCTAGTGAAGTTGTCAAATGTCCGGCATCTGCCTGTGTCTTTCTCCTCGGGCAGGCAGAGGCCTCACTCTGACCTCTCTAGCTGACTTCCATGGGCTCCAGGAAGGTAATTTAGCGACTGTCCACTTTCATTAGCCTGCTCGTTAACTTTTCCCAATTGATTTTTTTGGGGCTTTTGATCTAATACTTGCACAAACGACACCCCATCAGCTTCCAGGAGGGCTCCCGCTCCTGCTCCCAGCTCCTTACGATGCATGGGCGGTTGGTGTCATGTGGTCCCATGGCCAGGTGCTTTCCAGCCAGGGTGGGGGCCTCCCACTGCTGTCCTCAGACCTGGATTCTGACTCTTACAGGGGCCGAAAGCTGACACCTCAGGGACAGAGAGATTTGGACAGAATTGCTGGACAGGTGAGCGCCGGCCGCCCCCCCAAAAAAAATCATCTATCTCTCCCCTGGAGGCACAGTCCCGGGTGGTAGGAGATTAGGGTGCTGGAGGGGGCTTCTGGCACTGTGGCCTCTAATCCAGATGGGAACAGTGTGAGAAAGGTGGGGAGGGCTGGGGAGTGGTAGGAACCCACGGGTCCATCCAGATCCCAGCTGCCAATCACTGCAGTGACCTCTCGCCTTCACAGTGTCAGTCAGCCCTCCTCAGCCTGGAGAGAAGAAATCTTCCCTCAAGACCAAGGGAGAGATCAGGGGAGTGGTTCTTTCAAAGTGCTCTAACAGGACCCTCTTTCCCCCCACAGGTGGCAGCTGCCAATAAGAAGCATTAAAGCAGGGATGCTGGTCAATAAATGCCTCGTTCGGATCCTGTCTGGCTCTCCTGATTGGTTTCTTGTGGTATCCACTTCCCTCACCTGTGAGCAGGCTGGTCATCCCTGAGGTGATCCTGTTTGCAGCTGTCCTGGGCATCTGGCTTTACATGGATTTCAGGGTTTCAGGCTTTGCAGGCAAGAGCCTTCAACCAGTGGGTGATTTCCCCAGGTCCTAAAGCTCCTGAAGGTGTCCCACTGGTACCTGTGCTGTGGAGGTGACCTCTGTCAGCACTTTGCATCCTCACTAACCTGCTGGGCAGGGAGAGTTTACCTGGGCCTCTGCTGTGTCTGGGGGATTTGGGCCCCTTCTTGCATAGCAAGTCAGGAACTATTGGATTGCTGTGTCAGGGTGGGGCCAGGCCTGGGTTTGGCCTCCTGCTAGACAGTGAGCCACCCTTGGCATTCTAGGCAGGCATGCTGAAAGTGGAAAGTATGGAGGGGCCTGTGGGGGTTGAGGCGGCCTCTCCCTGTTTGGAGGTTGTCAAACACTTGAACATTGCAAATATTTTAGTTGGCAATCCTGTGGCTGACTAGAGCATGACTCAGGTGAGGGTTCACGTCTTAGCCGCTGGGGGGCAGTGGAGGGCCAGGAAACCACCTGGCTGAAAGAAGGGGAATTGCTAAAGTGGCCAGAGGCATAGCTGGCACCTGAGAGGAAGGGGGCGTGGCCCAAGAAGGGGAACCAGCCCTTTTCCAGGAACCATGCTGAGTGCACCACTGCCCTAGAGCTGAGCCTCGGGTGGGGAGACTACACTACACTTAAGGTGAAGCTGAGGCCCCCTCCGCTGAGCAGGGGTCATAAATTCTTGAGCCCATGGACCTCTGTGTGCATGCAGGTGTGCCTGTGGAGGTTTGAGGAATATCATGACTCCTCCCTCTGTGCCCATTAGGATTACAGGAACCACAGGCTGCCATAAATTCACCATTAGTGGATCCCAGGTCAGCCAGACCCTACCTCTAAAAAGATTGAAATGCTTTGCCACTGCTCCAGCCTTTGGTTGCTGGGTTAAAGGCATCACCACACTTTTTGGGGGGTGGAGCAAGGGGAGAATGGTCGCTCACAGCCTTCCAGCCACTGCAAACTCCAGATGCATGCAACCTCTTGTGTGTCTGGCTTTACGTGGGCACTGGAGAATGAAACCTGGGTCATCAGGCTTTGCAGGCAAACGCCTTAACCACTGAGCCATCTCTCCAGCCCTTTTTTCATAATTTTGAGTCTCATTCTGAAGTCTGGGTTAGCCCCTTTTTAGATGAGATTCAGGGTGAGTCTAGCTCCTGAAAATCTAGTCCAGTGTAGTAGTTGAATGAATGCCTTTGGTCCCAGGATCACCTCTTGGTGATCCTACCTCTGCCACCCTGGGACTATATCCAAGTCAGTCTGGGCTAGAGAGCCTACGTCAAAAAAGCCCCCCCCCAAAAAAAAATTTTTTTTTTAGTTTTAATATTTGAGAGCGAATGGGTACACCAGGGCCTCCAGCCACTGAAAATGAGCTCCAGACACATGGACCCTCTTGTACATCTGGCTTTATATGGGCACTGGAGAATTGAACTCTGGTCCTTCTGCATTGCAGGCAAATGCCTTAACAGCCAAGCCATCTCTTCAGCCCCAAAAGTTTTTTGGGGGGTGGTCTGAGGTGGGGGTCTCTCTCTAGCCCAGGCTGATGTGGAATTTACTCTGCAGTCTCAGGGTGGCCTCAAACTCATAGGGATCCTCCTACCTCTCCCAAGTGCTGAGATTAAAGGTGCCACCACACCCAGCCCAGTTTTTCAGTTTGAGAGGAGAGAGTGGTGCATCAGGATCTCCTACAAAGGAGCTCAAGACGCATGGGCCACTATTTACATCTGGATTTTCATGAGGACTGGGGAATTGAACCCAGACCTGCAGGCTTGCCAAGCAAGTACCCTTAATCACTTAGCCATCTTCCCAGCCCCCAGGCTAGCCAGCCTTTTAGTTTATGACTCCTGCCTCAGTCTCCTAGATGCTGGGATTAGACATGAGTCATCACATCTCCGGCTACATACTGACTTTGAATCATACCCTGGGCAAATAACCGCTTCCCCTCACCCATCCTCAGTTGGTCTTGTCCTGTGTGGGGAAGGTGATACAAAGAACTCCAAAGCTGGGCACCTCGGATTTCATCCCCAGTACTACAAAAGCAAAGAAGGGGGATCTCCCCTTCTCCAAAGAAGGGAGATCTCCCTGAATTCAGGCTGCCCTGAGACCCTACCTCAAAAAAAAAATTATGATACATATATCTATAAAATAATACCGGGCTCAGTTGCTCACAACTTTAGTCCCAGAACTCGAGGCAGAAAGGTTGCTATGAGTTCAACACCAGTCTGGCAGGACAGAGTTCTAGGTCAGCCTGGGCTAGAGCGAGACCCTACCTTGTAACTTTTTTTTTTTTTTTAGTATTTAATTTATTCATTTTCAAGCAGAAAGATACAGAAAGAGTACCAGGGCCACCACCTTGTGTGACTGGCTTATGTGGGACTGGGGAATTGAACTCCGGGCTTTAGGCACTGGAGGCAAGTGCCTTAACTACTGAGCCATCTCTCCAGCCCAACTTTTTAAAAAAGTAATAAAAGGTGAATGTGTCTGGAGTTCATTTACAGTGCCAAGGAATCCCATTGGGCCCATTCCCTCTCCATTTCAAATTAACAATAATAATAATAATTAAAATAAATTAACCTGCAGCAGGCGGCCAGAAGTTCCTGGGACTTCTTTCCCAAGATTCAGCAGGGATGAGCCAGGCCTTGAGCCACACTACCCCACCCACGCATCTGCCCCTGGGGGAACTGTGGCCACCCTGGAGCAGGTGTGCAGGCAGTTCCTCCCCAACCCCCCCCCCCACTCAGGGCCTGAAACCTAGGGCAACCAAAGGGCCCAGGAGTGAGAGCAGTGAACCCCATCTCCTTCAGGGCCCAGCAGGAAGTGGGGCGGGGTTTGGGTTAAAGTCTGGTACCTCAGAGTTGAGGCAACGCACACCAACCAGCCCACTGGGAGAAGATGTCTGGGGGTCTGGGAGTCCATGGAGCCCTGCCTGCTGCCAGCTTCGCCCTCCTCTTGCTGTCTGAAGCCTGTCTGGGTAATGTAGCCAAAGGGCAGGTGCTGAGGGGTGGGGGAAGAAGCCAGAAAGTGGGGGAAGCCGGGTATGGTGAGACAGGCAAGGGAGGTTCTCAAGTTTGAGGCCTGCTGGGGCTACCTAGTGAGTTCTAGACCAGCCGGGCTATTTAGTGAGACAGGAA
>PVHP010047927.1:0-12705 GCA_004024765.1 Zapus hudsonius | reverse complement strand
GGCAGGCTCCAGACTTTTTCCCTCCTGAACTTCTCATGATGGGAGCCCCATATTATCTCCTCTGTTTCTGCTTATTTAGCTAAACAACATAAGTTCTGTTAGACTCTCTGACACGTGTTTTCCCCACACTGGTGGCTGGAGAACTCCGTAACTCCCCATGTTCCCTTAAATAATAAAATCTCCCACTATACATTACTATCTTGTTGTCTATGATTTTAATTCTTTAACTTTATAGACAAGAGCTCAGATACTCTTTAAACTTGGGGTGCATTGAAATTTTTACTGGGGATTATCTTAATTCTAACCCTTCCTCACACCCCGTATCATAATCAGTATCAGGAAGTGATAAAAGGTATTTTAATTATAAGGAAGATTTTGAAATCCGTATTTGGAAAGCTCAATCTGGCAGATGCAATTATTTTCCCTAAGAAATCTCTATTTTTACCCCATAATATTTTGTATTTATTTAACCTCAGTCATCAACTGTGCTTCTTTATAAAAATAAAGCATTGAAGCAGCGGTATGGGATTTCCTAAATTAGCACTTCAGCTAAGAAAATTACAGACCCTTGGGTGGAGTCCTTCATGGGAATATTTGAGGAGAACATGTCAGAGAAAGAAAGTATACTTTTCAAGGGATCTGAGCATGTAAGAGACATGCTTTGATAATACAATCATCAAGAAAGCCCGTGTCTTTCAAATGTTTGAAAAAAACACACGCAGATCTATGTTTAAAATGACAGTAATGCTCTTGTCCTGGTTGAGAACTGTACTTGCTTGAAGCATCCAGCAGGCAAATTTGGGGTGAATTTTGTAACTACAATTATGACAGTATATGGTTGCCCTATATCCAAGGAATTCAGAACCTCTCCCAAAGATTGCCTTGGAACTTTATTCAAAAGCTTGCCTCTCATCTGACATGTGTTTATTTTTACAAGAAACAACTACTTTGGGTGTGTGTGTGTGTGTGTGTGTGTGTGTGTATGTGTGTGTGTGTGTGTGTGTGTGTAGAATCAGGAAACAGTGATACTCTGTGGGACACCCTGCCAGTGACATTGCTTGTGTTTCTGAGATAAAGTATCATAGTTTATAATTAAATCCAACACGACTTCTGATGCCTGTCTTGGTCCTTGAAAGGCTTCAAGTCTCTGACACAGTCACATTACTTCACAAAATCTCTAATGAAGAAAGTGAGAAAGATGTATTAATATTTAATAAGCCTCCTGATCGATTACTGTGTCTCCTAAACTGTTCATCTCTTTGACTGGTGGGAAATGGACTTCATTAGGATTTCACTACTACCTTGTAGCTCCTTGTTAATGTTTCCCCTTTTGGGGGCCCGAGGGGGGAAAATCTGTAGCTTTTTTCCATGAATCTCTGCCAACTAAACTCTCCTGGAGTATCTTCTATTCATTTTCTCGGAAGAGTGGATATAAATCTGATTTCACAGGGAACATATTATCTGTTCCTTGTGATCTAAAGTAAAATTCTTGAAATGGTATTTTTATGATTCATGGAAATAACCAGTAAATTGACAATATATGAAAGCCATTAATATATATATATATATATATATATATATATATATATATGAGCTATGAGATCAAAAATATAAAACATAATATTTCACCCTTTGGCACCATTTTGTGTGTTTTACTTGAGAAAGAAATGAAGAAAATGCAGATTTGGTCAAAGGAGAGGCTTGTAGAATAAATGATGTTCATATGAAATCATTATTTATAAATTTCATTTAGTTAGAAAAATCTACACATTGGATGTGAAAGGAAAAGGAGAAACACAGATACTCCATTAGCAGAAAAACAGAAATAATTCTAATTAATAAAAAATGCTTTGAGAATTTTATATTTTATAGTTATTTCAAATAATACAATATCTGTGTTTTCTTCTTATTAGAGTTGTGCATGTGATTGATATTGGTTGAAAAAATAATGATTAAATACAATGATAATATGTGAAGGAAACTTGGTAAAACTTACTATACTATACATTGCCTCATTTAAACCTCATAGCCAGGACAATAGATGCATACTATATTCCAGTGTAATTTTTTTTAGTTATGAAAAATTCTCAGGAGAGATTACGTAAGAGACTTACCCAAAGTTCCACCATCAGAAGAAAGAGAGACAAAGAGAGATGAATGGAGAGAGGGAGGGAGAGAGGGAGGGAGGGAGGGAGGGAGGGAGGGAGGGAGGGAGGGAAGAATCCCAAAGGGCAATTAAACCAAAGCATTTTGCTTCCAGAGCCCAAACTCCTTTAAAGTATGTTTTCATGTAAACAGCAACAATGGATGCAGGTAGCCCCTTCATTTCCCTAAATTCACCCATTTTTTTGTGAAAGCCGAGGAAACTACCCCACACAATCAGAGCTGCTTTGCTAGGTAGAACCTGTCAAAACAAATGTTTCTTCTGTCAAAACAAAAAGCTCTTTCATCTCAGCTTACTTCTGATGATGCCAATTGCATGAGAATTTAACACAATGAACTGAAAGACAGAGAATGGCTAGAAGTCTTCATCGTTCTGGCCACTGAGATCTTAAATGCATTAATTCAAAACATGGGCTTTCGTGAATGACGGAATCTTCTCCTTTTCCCAGGAGGTGAAGAACAAAGCAGGATATAAACAAATTTCCAAGATAGCCCTCTGTAAGGACTGGCTATCATTCTCCTAATGCCTAAGACAAGAGAAGCCAGACATTATTTAAATCTCAGAATGTTCACAGGAGAACACTAAATCACCTCAGATACCCATGAATGCCCATGTGAGTGTCCCTGAGCCCTCAGGACACCAGTGACCTTCCGAGGTTGGTCTCTGAGGTCCTCAGCAGAACAAGGGATTTGACCATTTATCTTGAGTGCCTTTGATCAGAAAATTTCAAGGTCAGTTACATATAATCTTATTCTTTTTTTAATCATTTGAAGCAGCTTTAGCTCTGACATTCAATAATAACTTTCTTATTATTCTCTGGATACTGACTAAAAATTATTCTATAGTTTCTGATAGTAAAAAAAAAATCTCCCCGTCATATCTGTGCAAATGTTAAAGAAAACCATTGAGAGCACATATGTTAATGCCATCATTTTCTCCACGTTCACAATTATTTGGTTCTGGGAAAGAGATATATAACTATTTTTTGTAGCTAGCTACGCCCAATTAAACAAGTAATATTTTAACCTACTTTATAACAAAAGAGGAATCATCATTACACTGTGGTATCAGACACGCTCCTGAGTGTGAAGTAATTCTTCTATGGGTGATGGGAGTCAGAGAGCCAAAACAGGTAATAACAACCATCATTTCTCTTTATATTTCGTCCCAAATTTTCCTCATCTCAAAATTTGCAAGGAAAATTGGTAGTATTAATGTGAACCAATAGAGGAATGTTGAGCTTTTGACAATTCAGATGTCATCCAGTCACTATATTACAGCCTTGGACAAGAACTAGGCATGGAGGAGATGATTGGTAGATCATATGAAATTTATACAATATAGACCATGCAAGACATTGTGCAAGTTTAAATGTAAAGGTGAGCCTCGGGACAAGAGAAACTGGCTTTTTCATAAATGGAATTAGACTCATTGGATGACCGTTTCAACTGCTAGTAGCTGGAAATTACCGTCAAGAGCCCCCAAAACAGAGTTTTCCAAGTGAACACAAAAAAATTCCACAAGTTCGTCTCCAAAGTCCATCATTTTCACATTGTCTAACCCAGTATGCTCTACCCAGCATGCTCTACCTCAAAATATCACTGAGTCAAATATTAATGATACAATACTGTTAAATAGCAAAAGGAAGAATACTTTAAAAAAACTTCAGAAAATCTCCTGAAAGTTATGAATGTGTGCTAGGAAGAAAGGATAAAACAGAAAATATTGGCCACTGGATAAATTTAAATGTATGACCAACAAGTATCATCAAATAAACCATATTTCATCTTGGTGATTATTTGGAGGTGAAATATCAAATTAAGACACTAAATTCACATTTATATTATGCAATATTTGTGGAGACAGGAGCTATATTGCCTCAATTACTCCTTGAATCATGTTCTGAGATTTAATGTATAAGAAATATATATTTCTTCTATTTAATAATCTCATTACCCATAAATAATATTTTTGGTAAAATCCTAAGCTTCTGATACTATAGAGATTTACCTGGTTTGTATGTTTTTCATTGAAAGCTGAATGTTTACATTTAGCTTTTATTTCAACCGTAAGCTTTTCCTTGTAGCTTGATTTTGCAAGCATAAATCTCTTTCCAAATGGTTTATATTTATCTTTATAGGCAATTTACAAGAAACATGAATCTGTCATAATCAGGTCACCCGGAAATAATGCTAAAAGCATTCTAATATCTGATAAATTCTGTGAAATAAGAAACAATACTGATTTTGCTATTAAACATCATGTAATCATCTTAGATGAAGACAGAAGTTTTAGAGTTAGCTGATGTCTGTATTAGGGGAACAAACATATCTGAATTGAGAGAGATTCAGCATACACATTATATTTGGCATAATTTTGGCATAATTTTACCATATCTGCTTATATTTTATAATTTCCCATTGATTAACATGACTATTATTCATATATCTTCTATTGTATAACTATCTTAGGGGCATCTTTGAGGACATGAACTATAATTGAGGCACGGTTATTTAATCTTTTTGCTTATTTCATAATGAGAGAATACAGCAGACAGGAGGCTCACATGATACTGAATCAATCAGTTATTTTTGTGAAATCATTTAATTACCTACTAACACAGAGTTTGTGTTTGTATATGTTTGACTGCATAACATAAGGACTTTATGTGTATGCTCAAAAATGAATTATATATATATGTATACTTATATATATCAAGAACCTTTTATTTTTCTAAGACACTTCATTTGTTTTCTCCACACTTTTTTGATATTCCAAATAAAATGTATTTATTAGGTAAATTTGGCCCATTTTGTGGAATAACTGGTGGCATGTTCTTTGGGCTATGATATGAATATTGTTTGCATGAGATAGCAATTTCATACCAAGAGTGATGATTTGGAACACACATCATTTTGCTCTTAACTTCCAAGCTGGAAAGGAAGTTTTCATGACTGAAGGCCAAGAATTACAAGTACTTTGAAGAATATATATTTGCTTGAAAGCATAATGGGGCTCTTTCGAGAGTCTTCTGACAAAGGGTGCATTCTCTCTGGGAGGTCAGAGTTCAGTCCCTGGGATCATCCATCACATTCTGACAGGTGAGGGGTGAGGAGCTGTAATGACAGCAAGCAGAAGGGGAGCCCTCCATGACCCCTAAATCACTTTCACACACAAAGTTCAACAAAGGCACACACCCATTCACAAACAATGCACAGATAACTATATTTTTTTTCTTTTTTAAGAGCATTTGCGATTAGGAAAAACAAATTTAAAGACTAAGAGTTAATATATTTGAGATCTTCTTTGGAGTGCTTATTTTAAATATTTAATCATTTCATACTATTCTTTCAGTTATAATTAATTAGTTGAGAAACATTTCATTGATGTCCTTGAATGCACAATAATTGCCGCACATGTAATAAGTGTTAAATCAACTGAAAACATACGTCTTCAGCACTGCTTGGGTAGATACTGTAAACTAGGGTACTTCTTCATCAAAGTTGGAATTTTATGTTAATTTAAGATCATTCCCATGGCTGTGCTCAATACATTTCTCGTTTCTTTTTCTGATGATGTGGATCCCATGATAAAGAAGATAGGTCATTCAATCCCCTTTTTTTGAGGCAATCCCTATTTTTACATTTCATGTAATCAGCTGATGCCCAGAGCCAAACACAATTAAATTATCAAACTAATTGCTAATTCATTAAGTGACTACCTCCAACATTCTGGACTTGGAAAACTCTCATAAATCAAAACAGTTGCTTGTGTAAACAACAATATTTATCTTAGAAATACCAAATATATCTTTCAGACAAGGACCCAGCTCATATCTCCCCTGCACATGAAAGAACTTAAGCAGTGTACTTGACATCCTTGAAAGTGGGTGGGCGAGTTGTTTTCTTGAGATTTATGAAACTGAACCTATTTGGTGCCTACATTCCATCTTGCTTGTGAGATAAAGCTTGGACCAGGTTTCCTGTGGTGAGGACCTGATTTTCAGCCCTTTCATAGTTTGTACATCATATTAGCGGACTATAACATATGTTACTCAGGATAATTTTTTAAAACATCACAGATACTGTTTATCTCGTGAGTCTTCTTCACCAATACATTGGCTTGACAGGATGGGAGATGTGGAGGAATCCCATAAATTGAAGCGGTCTGTGTCTGAGCAGATGGCTTAGAAAATCATATGATTTGACAGTGTGAAGGGCCAAAGAATTCCCATTCCCCAGCACCCACATCAATACTGGGTTTGTGTGTCAGCCTGCCTGTCATAGCTCAGGAGGCAGAGAATTGGGTTGTACACCAAGCCACATCCATAAGCATGTCAAGAAATGTCCAATTACCATTGCCCCATTGCTTCATGAAATCAAAGTCTGTCTTATGGAAGACCTGGACTATAAAAAGGTTTTCTTCCATAGGCTTGTCTTGAATACCCCCTTCTCCCTTAATGACGCAGATAGCAAAAGTGTCATCCAATCAATATTGAAACAAAATATGAAGATTCCTTAAATGCTGTCAGTAGCTCTGAAGAGATGACAGCCACAATGATAGTGTCTCAATAGTACTTAAATCATTTTCTCCCTTAACCAAACCCTGATTAGCACAAAAATATTTAATTTCCCAAAGTATAAAAATTGAAAAATTACGCAGTGAAATTGGATTCTGCAACTTTCTAAAATGCAATGCTGAATGAAGTACAGGTTTAAACACAATTGCCTTCACTTTAAAAAAAAAAAACAATTACAGAATGTAACTTAATCAGCAGGTGTGACAGTGTGGAATTCCAATTATTCTTTACAAATATCTATCTTTAAACTTGGAAGCAATCAAAGACTTATTTAAGGAAAAATAACTTCAGTGATTTTATTACAACAGGAAAACTGTACGTGAGTGACCGATTTGAACCCTTGGCATTTTCAATGCAAAAATCAACATCTAAAGATATTCTTAAATCAAATTTCTTACTTCTTAAATTTTACTGAATTGGGTAGAAACCTTTGCTCATTTGTACATCCAAACACATCTGCACCCTACCTTTCCTTGACAGAAGGCTGATGGAACAATTTATCAGGTCTGGGTCCAGATTTGCTTCAGCTGTAAGGTTACAGCACCCCCTAGCACTGTTCTGTGGTGTAACAGCCAATTCTGGCAGGAATCTCAGTTCAGATGACCTTTGAGAGAATATATGTAAAATGCCGGTACTTTTACGAAAGATTCTCCAGTGAAAGGGGTACCTTATCCTACGTGATAGTCATCGTTGTAGTTACCAGCATTTATAACTGTTTCTGACTTAATATAGTAATAATAATTGCTGTTGAAGTATGAACCATTTTGATTAATTTTAAATACCATATTGAGTATAAATATTTATCAAATAGAAGTTTTCCACTCAACCTCTAAATTTTCCTCCTCCAATAATCAAGTAATGATTCATTCACAGTGTTAGTAGAAAAGTGAGTGTAATTGGTAAATCTTGGCAAATAGACATCCTCTCCCTGGGGGGAAAATGTTCACTGTTGAAAACTAGATCCAAGTACAACACAGGTAGCCAGCATCCAGATAAGATGCTTACCACTCTCCTGGATTTCCCATCTCCTAGAGTAAGCATTCACATCCTCTTGAAGTCTTGAAATTATTTTGTTTGTCTCACCTGCCATTGTTCAAGTGTGCCTGACAAAACTGTGAGCCTGCTTTCCACATATCAGCATTGTGCGGCTGCAGAGCGCCTGTCAGTAGGAATTCAGCAATCTCCACCTTGAAGATTTCCATGGAAATGGAAAAGGAATTTACACTTGCCCAGACAGAACTCATGTCTGCATTTAGCATCTTTAGCATTAAGAAGACTGTTTATGTTTAATCTGCTACTGTTTTTCTTTATAAACATAACACTGGAAAAGAACTCTTGCAAAATTTGGACACACAAAAAAAGACAAGCTTCCTTACCTTGCTTGCCTTCTATTTAAACAGGATTTCTTCCTTCTTTCACTCTGGGAATGGCTGAGACGTCATTTCTTATTCTGAGATGCTTACTGTAACTGGAGATGCTGTGACCACTTGGTCAATGTACATTAAATCTAATTTAGTCTGACCACCACTACTATTCAAAGACCAGCAAATTGATTGTGTTACTAACAGGCGATCACATTGATACTCTTATTTAATGAACTCCATGCTTGTGCGCAGTTCCTGGCGGTTCAGATCACTTAGTCAGCGCCTCTCTAATTGAATTTATCGTTGAAACCTGGACTGGATGCTAGTCCCTCCAAAAGAGCAGATTCTTCCCAGAGTAATCCTGTCTACAAAATGCCATATATTGATGTCTTCCGGAACAAACACTTGTCTTTCCTGTCTTTTCGTAAGGGCCGGTTGTCAGTCATCACAGCGCAATTATAAGAAAACTTCCTCTTAGAAAGAGATACTTTTGACCTCTGCAATTTGAATGGCACCAACAAAATTTAAAAAGTGGAGCTCAGGCAGGCTTAATGGGGTCTATGCAAATTCTCTGCAGGCACAGGCGTAAAATTGTCATATGGCTGTTGTGATTCTGAGATTCATGATATCTTCTTTGTCCTTCACCCGTTTTATCTTCACTCAGTGGCTGCAGCCTGTTTGTGGGACCAGTCTAGCTCGAGAGAAATGACAACAGAATTTTCTGGATTCTACTGGAGGAATCCATAGGGATACTCGTTGGTTTCTTAAGTCAAGTAGGGAGTGAGATATGAAACAGATGTAAGATGGCATTAAAACAGGTGAAAGAGGAGACATGATTTCCGTAGGTTTACAAAATCAAGGCAGCATTGTAGAAATTAGAAGCCAGTAGAGAATAGGACTGATTAGGCTTTTAAAAAAAATTTAACGAAAGAGGAACCTAATTTGGTGTTGCATTGTAGTTCAAAAATAGCTGTGCATAATTCATAAGGAGCCACACTAGAGTTCCTCATTATGATAATAACTTTTGATAACTTTTATTGAATATAAGCACTCCCATGATTAAATCTCTTAATAGACAGCTCTCCTCTGTACTAGCTGCCTTCATTTAAAAGCTAGGTTGTACTCATTTCTGTACAGAAACATCATGATGAGATCTAGCACAGCTTGCCAAAAATATCCAATTGGAGGATAAATGTATGGAGAAATAATCTAATTTACAAAAAGGATTTTCAAATGAAAAATTACCAGCTATAAAGAAAGTTGTTTGTAGCATCATGGGTTATATTCATATAGCCCAAGAGAAGCAGAAAATCAAACATGTTTTTGATATTGCCTAAATTTTTTGTTTTGCATATGTATTTCTTGTTACATTTACCCTGAAGGGAAAAACAGATAATTATACTTTTTACTTCTACTTGCTTTTTGAGATTTAATAGGGTCCTAAATTCTAAGTATCTGAAAGCTACTCATGACCAAGAATATACCAGACTTGCAAAGGATTTACTTAAAAATATAACACCAAGACAACCTGACTATTTCATCTACAATAAGCCTTTTTGGAGGACTGTGAAGGCAGTGAACGTTCCCTATATACAAGTCCACTAGGAATCTGGCCCCCTTGCATTCATGCTAGCAGAACACAGAAAAGTCTTATGTAACAATCATAGGAACATGCTATCCAGGTAGAGGACACAACATGTACTTCATAGTGGAGTCAGTTTGCTTGTTAAACAAAGCCAACAGGATGAAAAGAAGCCGTCCTGGCAGAGGATGTGCCCATGGCTTGTATGGAACCCTGAATTCAGAAAAATCCTGAGAACCGAGAGACAAACATCCTCATATCACCTGGTATCTCACAAGCCCGTTCTTTGCTCTGAAGGACAGGACTTGTCTAGTTTCTATCCTGTTGGTTATTTAAATATCCACAGAAAGATAATTGGGAAAGTGTCTGTGCTTGTTTAGGAATGCAATACACTCTCAGGGGACCTTCTCCCCTAAGTGCCAACGCTATGCTTTCACAGCAGGTACATTCTACCCTGCATCCTGTGTTATTCAACTTTATTTAGAGTTCTGTCAATAGGCTCAGTTTTGCCTTCATTTAAAAAAGATATGTTTGATAAAGATATTTTTTTAGAGAAAGATATTTTTGACCTCTGCAATTTGAATGGCACCATCGAAATTTAAAAAGCGGAGCTCAGGCAGACTTAATGGGGTCAATGCAATTTCTCTGCAGGCACAGGCTATGAATCCCTAACAACAAAGAATTCACTCCCATACTAATGTATGGATTCCCTAATCCCTACTGGACATTCTGTGTTTATTATGTGTTTAGGAATAGTAATGGGAGTGGTCATTTGATTGATGGCATGATTGGTGCTGGAAATTATAGTAAACCTGAAAGATGAAATGAATATTTTCTAGAGGTTTCAGCCTCATACTGCCAAAATCTGTATTTTTACAAACCCGTTGAGATTGCAGAAAACACAGAATAAAATGATTTTATAGCACTCTCTTATTTATGTTCGCAGCTAGTTCACTCTTGCTGCCGCCTCCTAGCTGATGTGACAAGACATAATGCCTTTTGTCTGCCAGGATTTCCCACAGTGAGGACACATCCCCTTAAGACTGCTTTTGGTCAAGTGTTTTTTCCCTGTCATGAGAAGGAAAGTAAAAAAAAAAATGAGTAGTGTAAGCATTTTATTTTCCTTAAATTATCGCCATCAGGGATTGCAACAGTGTTTAGAAAAAAAAATTGTTACATTCAATGATTATTTATAAATAGAAATTTAAATATAAATGAATAATTAAATACAGAAAATCCAATATCATAACTTCTTTTCAATAAACTATTTTACCAGTGGACTAAATTTTATTAAATGAAGCATAACAAGGGTCGACATTTTTATACATAGATTCAAATTTACCTTTATAATAAAGATAAGTATTAAAGGAATCTCACACTTTGAATATATAATATATTTTATTAACAATTGAAAAATCTACAAAACCTAAGCCACAAAAAGGCCATTTATTGAAAAATAATCATTTGAGACCTAAGTATCTGCCAAAGAAGGCAAGGTGGCAAAGGGAATTATTAAGAAAGCTGGAAGAAATGCACAGGTTTCCGGTTGTTAAGGTAATTAACCTTGTTTCAGGATCATTAAATGTTTTTCATGCAGAGTACTAATTTTCCTTCAGGTTATAGAGGTCACTGTTCAGCAGTACAGGAGGGAGAAAAACATTGAAAACTGATATTCATCTACTTAAGCCAAGAATACATAAACAAAACTCACAATCCATGTTAAGCACTATCTTTCTGGCATGTGTCTTCTTACCCTGGAATTTTAACTCAGACCCTGAAGGCCAGTGAGATGCAACTCTGAAAATATCCACTGAGATATTGACCACAGTGCAAATTATTATGTAAGGATTTATTATAATATCTTGAAGAAATCTGATGGTCCTCATAAGACTTCATAGGAAAAATAATGGTCTTCTGATGATTTAATTCTGCATTAAATAATCTATTTTGTCTTCCTGATGCTATATCCCACAGAGCTTATTTCTAAAGGATAGTTCTGTTAAGAACAAAATCACAACTTGTGAATTTCTCTCACAAAATAAAAATATTGGAGCTGGGCGTGGTGACTCATGCCTTTAATCCCAGCACTCGGGAGGCAGAGGTAGAATGATTGCTTTGAGTTCAAGGCTGCCCTGAGACTACTTAGTGAATTCCAGGTCAGCTTGGACTAGAGCAAGACCCTACCTTGAAAAAACAAAAAAAAAAAATTGAAAGAGTAAAATAATGGAACAAACCACATAATACCTGTTCTGGCTCAGTGTATAATCCTGCTGACTTCTTCCATACCTCCTTCAGCTTTTCTTTTGTAGGAGATTTATTTCCATAAGGACTTCACATACCTGCTTCTTACAAACAAACAAAAAAAACCCACCCCCCAAAAAACAAACAAACAAACAAACAAAAACCTTCATGGAGTTACAGCTCAAAATGCCGTCTCCTGGAGCTAGAAATGATTGTGGCAAGATCTGACTAAAGCACCACCCAAGTTTCTAGCTCTGTTTCCTATTGTTCCAATTATCTAATATGAGGACAAGAAAGATGAGGCTCTTGCCTGTACAGGGTTACATAGGAGTTCAGTTATCTGGGGAGGGGGAAGTGGCTCAGTCATTGAAGCCTGCAACCCAGATGTAATTCTCCAGCCACCCATGTAAAACCAATGAGCACCCATCTGCAATGGTTAGAGACCTGGACACAGACACACACACACACACACACACACACACACACACACACACACAAATAAAACCTTTAAAATGTGCAGACAAGAGTTCAGATTCTCTGAAAACAAGAATTACACATAAAGAATTACACAAAGCACCCTATTAGAACACATTTTTGACTAACAAACGGACAGCAGTTGGTGTGGGAGAAAGCAGAGAGCTAGATATGCCTGAGTTTGTGTAAGTCCATAGCAAAATTTATTCTATTTTCTTAATTATGGACATTTTCTTTAATGGATTTATATGTCCCAGGAAAAGCTGATTACCTAATTCTTTATTCTTAGCAGCAAAAGTCA
>PVHP010047926.1:0-12705 GCA_004024765.1 Zapus hudsonius | reverse complement strand
CCATGCTGTTCCATTCTGTCCTGTGCAGCATTTGTCACTAAGTTCACCACAGTGAGACCTGGTGCTATCTGAGGTATCTTTCCTGTCTAGGTATGTCCTTTCTCTGATAGTGTGAGGCTCACAGCACCGAGTGAGCTCACTGATGTACTTTCCTGTTGAAGCCATGGAATAAGGTCACATACCTGTGAAAGTGCTAGGGAATCACTTGAGATGCAAGATGATCCGAAAACCTGGGTCCTTTGACAGCACTTAGGCAGGTGGAGGTTGCAGAGGGAGGAAAGGGGGAAGCTGCTCATCTCTGAACTAAGTGCCCTCTGATGTGGTAGTGAGTATTCATCCAGGAGCGCAGGTGCACACAGAACTGGTTTTGGCCCACCTTAGTGCCTGGAATCTGAGAGTGGGGGGAGGCAGTGGCTGCCTATTCTGGCTCCTGGTCCGGCATACTGGCCTCAGGGTCTGGGCAGAGCCCTGGCTTGTTGCAGTGTAGTTGTTCCATAGCATGTGGAAATGAGCATTCTGGATTTCTGATCATATTCCTGGAGTCCAAGACTTTAGTTAACAAAGCCCACTCCACAATTGAGACTGTCCTAGGAAGGGCCAGGAATGGGGCTCAGCCCATCTGGGGCTGTTGCTCCTCTCTTGCCTTTTCTTTACTTACATGTTGGTCCCGCTGGCAGCAGTCTCTTCCCTGTAAGGATGAGGAACAGGGTCTTGTGAGGGTCGTATAAGGGTTTGGAAATGGAATGTGCGTGGGGGGAGGAGGGAGGTGGTGGAGGAGGGAAGAGTTGAGCCTGGAGGATCTCTGGCTTCTGCTGCAGAGTTGCACCCCCTGCTGCCCACAGGGAAAATAGCACTTGAGTTTGAGGCTTCCCTTAGAGTTTTCTCTGAAGTTATTCAATCCTTCTCTGATGGTTGTGTTCATTTAGGAGTCTCCAGGATCAATGGTCTAGGAGGCATACAGTAAAATGGAGAATGGGGACCTGCAGTGTGGGTGGCTTGGACCCTCATGTCACAACGAGGTAAGCCTGAAACTGCTGTTTTTGGTCAGGCTGGCTGACCAGGGAGCCCCAGCGATTCTCTGGGATGCAAGCATGTGTGGCCAGGCCAAGTTGTTTATGTGGGTGTGGGGAACTGGACTCAGCTCATCCGGCCCTCTCAGGCCCTCATGCTTGTGCAGTAGGCATTCTCACCCACTGAACAACTTCCCCCACCTTCACTGTGAATCTTTCTTTCTTTCTTTCTTTCTTTTTTTTTCCCCCAGGTAGGGTCTCGCTGTAGCCCATGCTGACCTGGAATTCACTATGTAGTCTCAGGGTGGCCTCAAACTCACCGTAGTCTTCTTACCTCTGGCTCCAGAGTCCTGGGATTAAAGACATAAGCTACTACACTTGGCTCTGCTGTGAAGTTTGAGGGACTGAGCCCACTTCACACTGAGGATCCTACCAGCTCCTGAGTCAGCCCTCTAACAAGACTGCAGTGAGGACAGTAGTCAGAAGGAGGACCAGCCTGAGCGAGGGGCTTAGACACACTCCTGACTCAGATAGCCAGAGGCTGGTCACTGGGATAATGGTTGATTACACTTGCCACATCCTCCTGTACCTTGAGAGGAATGTAGTAGTAATATGGGAATTTGGGGTGTCTTTGAGAGTGATGGAGCCATTCTCAGCTCTTGGTTGGGCTTTGACTCAGGATTTAGGGAGCCAGATAGTCACAGTAAGACAAAACTTCCACTATAGGTTCTTACCTTATGAAATCTAAGAATCAACTCCACAAACCGCAGAAGACGGAGTTTAGAAAGATTTTATCATCGAGCTAAGAGAAGGAAAGAAGGCAGGAGGGGGGTACCTGGAAATGGGAAAAATCTGCCTGGTGACTCTGGTCATGGTCTTTTATGGAAATTGACTTCATGGGACTGAGCTGGTCAGTCCAGTGCCCATGCTAGGTGTCCATGTGCTTTTTGATCTTTTTCACATCTTTCTGTCAGATTTCTAGGGAGGGGGTGGCTCCTTTAGGGAAAGAGACATAAAGAAAAACCAGGTTCCTCCTTACTGGCTCAAGGATATTTCCTGCTTGTAGACAAGGAAGGAAAACAAAACAAAACAAAAACGTTCACTTACCCTCAGCTGCTTAGCCAATTTTTATCTCATTCTCCTCTCTGAAGAGGTAACCCTAACTGTCTCAGTAGGATCCATAGATCTTCTGTTGGTGCCTTTGCTAAAAGGCCTGTCAACTTCCCACTGTGCTGAGAGCTTTTGGGGAGAGGGTGGGCAGAGGAAAGCTACTCAGTCTAACTCAGAGCTCTTTCTGAAACTCATTCTAGGGCATGTGGCATCCCAAGCCATGTTCTTGGCCAGAGCCCTAGTGACTGTCTTTTATGAGCAAGGGGCCTAGCTACTTCAAGAAGAGGAAACACCTGATGGCACCAGGGACTTTCTTTATTATTATTATTATTATTATTATTATTATTATTTTGGGGGGACTGGATCTCACTATATACCTCAGGCTAGCATCAAACTTATGATCTTGCCTCAGTCTCCCAAGAACCTGGATTTTAGGTGTGTACAATCATACCTGGACTCCAGGGACTTACAAACATCTATCCCTCACCCGACTTTGTCCTTACCCTCACACTGAGCCTTTTTCTCTGTGACACTTGCTCCACAGTACTTTTATTGTGAAAGAACCAATACCTTGAAGGTAGGGAGGAGGCTGAGGCTAGAGCCAGCCATGACCCTGAACCAGCTCCACCTGTCTGGGCTATTTTCCAGGCCAGTGACTCTGATCCCATGGAATAGGCCTGGCTCTCCTCAGCTATCTCCCTTATTCTCTGTCTCCAGCTGTGCTGGCCCTCAGGCAGAAGAGCCTTACAGTCACACCTGCTGCTCTTCTCCTGTCACTTTCACACCCAGATGCTCCTCATCTCTTCATCCCTTGGTAGTTTCTGTCTCCTTTTTTTAGTCTCTTCTGGCCTTGCTGCCTGTTGTTCTGAAGGTAGCCATAGATGTCTGGGCATTTGGAAGCTTGAAGCCACCCCTAGTGCTGGACAAATATATTGCTCAGCCTTTTCCTTTTCTTCAGCAGGTAGGATGGAAGCATGAATGTCAGACACCCTCGGTTGTGCATGAGGTGGAGTCTGGTGCTCTGTGGGTAAGGACCATTCCTTGGGACTGGTTCTGTTGGTCAGTCAGCATTTTCTCATGAATGAACACAAGGAGGCTGGGGCTATAGCTCAGTTAGTAGAATGCTTGTCTAGCATTCATGAGGCCCTGAGTTTGTCCCCTAGCATCTTGAAAACCCTGCATGGTGGTGCTTGTCTATAATCCTAGCACTCTGGAGGCGGTGGCAAGAAGACCAAGGTCATCCCTGGTTACATAGTGAGCTTGAGGTTAACCTAGGCTTTATGAGACTCTGTCTCAAAAAAAAAAATAAAGACAAGAAAATGAACACAGACTATCAGCAGCTTTCATTTAAACTTGAATCCAGACATAGTTTCCCACAAAGTTTCTCAGGATAACATTTTCAATAACTCAGAAATGCTCAGAGAGGAGTAAGAGGTCAAATCAACTGGGGAGATTGCCCATTGCCCATTTCTGTCATCCGAGAGACCAGACCTTGACCTGGAAGAAGGGCCACTGTTGGACAGTGGAGTCTAGGAAAAAAGGACTTTGGAGGCTGCAAGTTACCGATTAACATGGGGGTGGTGAAGAGGGTAAGTGGTCTGAGATAGGACGCTGATGTAACACAGGCTGGGTTGAATTAAGGTCTTGACTGGGGATGTCTTCAGGGCATCCTCTCTGGCTACTGGACTTTCCTGAAGACCTGCTTGCACACTGCATCCCTCGCAGTCAGCTCCTGGGGATAAAGGAGGATGATGAGGAGAGGGAAAGAAGGTTCTCTCCAGTGGGAGCTCTGTTCTTAAAGTCCTTGAGCTCCATTTAATCTCTTAGGAGGAGCAGCTAGAGCCTTTGACATATGGAGATTGTATTTGTATTTTAAATCCTCATTGTATAGTAGAAGAGGAAGGAAGGATTCTGGATCCAGGAGGTGGAATGACTGTCTCTACTTCCCAAGTTATTATTTGTGGGCTTTTATCTGAAGTTAATTTCCTTGCTTCGTACAAGAGGAGGGCCCTCTCCCAAACACACTCATTTGTGCCTCTCTCATGCAACTTACCAGATGCAGTCTATCTCCCTCCAGCCAGTGTCTCCAGCCCCGGTTGGGAACCTCCCCTTTCTGCACACACACCAGCTGCTCCTCCTCCCAGGTTACTGTAGTCTACAGGGGAAGGCGGGACAAAAGGAAAATTTGAGGCAGGACCACCCCAAATGCTTCCCAACTCACTCTGTCTTTTGAAGCTCCTTTATTCATCTGGACTCCCCTCCCCAACTTATAAAGGACTTGGGCGAAGAGCTGAGTTGTCTACAATGACCTTTGTGGGAGAGAAGGGCAGGAACAAGACAATTGTGGGTGAAGATGGGGAGACAGGTGACGGGGTGACTTTAGAATGAAGAGAGTTTTTTTTTTCTGGGAGTTAAACCAGGCTGTTTCCTCTCTTCTTTCTTGGTTTTAATGGCAGTTGACATGTCCTTAGAAATGATCCATTTTACAGAGGGTGGTGACCACTGGGATGACTCAAAACTCATCAAAGTGCTAAGAAGTGACAGTGGTGTGTTCAGGATATCGCTATCACACCCTCCAAGGCTCAGGGATCATTGCAGAAGAGGTGGGGAAAGAATGTAAGAGCCAAAGGAAGGGAAGAAATACTGTTTTCTCCACACAAAGTGGCCCTTACTTTCCCGATCTCATGGTAGCTGACACTACCTACAAAAAACCTGCATGATAGGAAAAAATAATGCCATTAAAATAGAAGAGAGACTAGTTGGAAAAGAAGAAGGGATCCAGTGGAGAAGGGATTTGGAAGGGGAAAAGAAAAGGTGGTGAGAAGGTATTATCATGATATATTGTCTCTCTATTTATGTGGAAGTGTTCAATGAAAACTTTTTGAAAGTTAAAAAATGGGATCATTAATTGGTAATTAGTCCATGAGGCTAATTCTCTTGAACAGATTGATGCTGACACCATTCTTCACTGAGATAGAAAAAATAACCTTAAAATTTATATGGAAGTACAAAGACCTCAAGTAGAAATGTTCTTAGCAAGAAGAATCTGGCCATGGTGTTGCCATACCTAACTTCAAACTATATTACAAAGGCATAGTGATAAAAAACAGTATTTTACTGGCAAAAACCAGAGACATAAATCCAATGGAATAGAAGATCCAGGTATAAGTTCAAGTAACTACAGCCACCCAATATTTGACAAAGAGTTCAAAAACACACAATGGAGAAAAGACCGAATTTTCAACAAATGGTGCTGCGGAAGCTGGATGGGTACATTTAGAAAAATGAATATAGACCCTTCTCTCTCACGTTGCACAAAACTCAACTCCAAATGGACCAAAACCCTCAATATATGACCTGAAACTGTGAAATAACTTAGAGGAACAGGTAGGGAGAATAATCCAAGATACAGGTTAGGGAAAGACTTTCTGAATAAGACAACCACTGAGCCTCATAAAACTAAAAAGCTATTGTATAGCTAAGCAAAGCATCAACAGAGAAAATCTTTGCCAGCTGTACATCTGACAAAGGTTTAGTATCTAGAATATACAAACCTCAAAAAACACTAAGCAATAAAATATCAATCAACCCAAACGATAAATAGAGCAGGGAACTGAACAAAGAGTTCTTAAAGGAAGAAATACAAATGGCCAACAAACATCTAAAAGGATGTTCAACATCTTTAGCCAACAGTGAAATGCGAATTAAAACCACTTTGAGATTCCATCTCACTCGGGTCAGAATGGCTACCATCAAAAAAAAAAAAAATCAAATGACAACAGATGCTGGCAAGGGTGTGGGGAAAAAGGAACAAAGGAATGTATATTATTGGTACAGCCAGTATCGAAATCAGTATGGAGGTTTCTTAAAAACCCGACTATAGATCTACATGATTCAGCTATACCCCACCTGGAATATACCCTAAAGACGCTTCACTTTGCTATAGATACTTGCTTAGCCAGGTCTGTTGTTGTTCTATTCACTATAGCTAGGAAATGGAAGCATCCTAGTTACCCAACAACTGATGAATGGATAATGAGGATGTGGCAGCATGGAATTCTATTCAGTAGTAAAAAAAATGAAATTTTGAAATACACAAGAAAGTGGATGGACCTAGAAAAAATTATACTAAATGAGGCAACTAAGACCCAGAAAGAAAAACACCACATGTCCTCTCTCATATGTGGATGCTAGCCCAGAATAGTTAGATTTGTTTGTATGTTGTAGTAAGAGTTAGTGCTAGTGAGCAGGAGGCTAGAATGAGGCTTGGAGAGGGGAGGGAGTGAAGATTAGGAGGAGATAAAGACGGGCCATTGGTGGGACACAAAACGGAGTGGAAAGGTTGAGGTGTGGGGCAGGAGAAAGGGAGGGACAGCTGAAGGAAGGTGGTATGACAGACACACACACACACACACACACACACACACACACACACACACACACGAGAGAGAGAGAGAGAAAGAGAGAGAGAGAGAGAGAGAGAGAGAGAGAGAGAGAGAGAGAGAGAGAGAGAGAGAGAGAGAGAGCGCACATAAGCCAGCTTGGGCTGAAGTACTCTGCTGAGGTGGTGAAAGCTTTACCCCAAAGTCATAGGTGAATATCAGTGCCAGAGAAGGATCACCCCCCACAGTGAGCTGGCTGATTTCGAAGTTTGAAGGATCCACTGCTTGTTCGGACTGTACATGACTTTCCAGCACTATAACAGCTGTCTGGCAGGGAGCTGGCTTCCAGCTCAGGTCCAGCTTGACTTCTCAGTGTCCTGCAACTGCAGCTGTGGTGTCTTCAACAATAGGGTCTTACTATCTATTTCTGGTGGGTAACCATGCTGTGGCTCCTGCAGGCTTCAAAATCTACCAGCCAGGCTGTGGTACCCATGGATGCAAAAGTAGCACATAAGTTACCGGGATAATCAACTGCTCTCTGATTGGATAAGAGGTCCTGATCAGTGAATTCACACCTGGTGCTGAGAACTGAGTCAAAAGTCTATGGATTCGAAAGTCATAGACCCAAGCGGGAAACTTCCACTGTCCTTGAGCTAAACAGAGATGTTATGCCCATCAAAACCCCTTAGTGTGTATGTTAAAGTCCTTTTATTAATGCTAACCTCACTAGAGAACCTTCTTTTTACATATGGTGGCAAATACCAAATCTCATCTAGATGACAAAAAGAGGAGGCCCAGGACTTATCACTGGATGAGTCCTCTATTTCACTTGCCAGGACTCAGGGAACAGTGCAGAGGTAGTCACAGAAAGAATATGAGTGCCGCTCTCACTGCCAGTCAGAGAACAGTCTCTAAGGAGATGGTGGTAGACACGGAGGAGACTCAGACCTCATCAAAGTGGAAAATAAGAGGCTCAGTACTAAAGGAGATTCCTATCATGTCCCCAAGGCTCAGGGAACATTGTGGAGGTAGGGGAGGTGGAAAGAATGTAAGAGCCACAGGGTGCATAGGACGGTGCATAGGCATACTTTCAGGCATTGTCCTCCTGACAAGAACCAACTGGGGCATTTATGACCCCACAGAGGCTACTGATACCCCACAGGACCAGCCAGGTTCCGAGTCCATCAAGACTTTGACGTGGAGGAGACAAAAGGATGGAGACAACAAAACAGAGGAAGGACTACCCTGAGGAGAGTGTCTTCAGGAGATAGCGGCGTGGGGAGAGGGGACAAGAAAGGATAAAGGGGGGAACACAATCAAACGACTATATGTTCATATATTAAAGTTTTCAATAAAAAGCAGAAAACAAAAGAGAGAAATGAACAGAAAAGAGAGATCTAACTGCCATTTTGATGATATAATAGGTTGAAGCAGATGAGTGATGGAGCATGTCTAGAATCTTAACACTTGGGAGGGTAAAGCAGAAGGATCCCGAATTCAAGGCCAACCTGGGCCGCACAGGAAGAGCCTGTTAACAAAACAAAGTGGGATTTGGGGTGGGGGGTATGGTGTGTGTGTGTGTGTGTGTGTGTGTGTGTGTGTGTGTGTGTGTGTAAACCACTACTGTTGTCTGGCTAAATGGATGTATTATGCCCACCAAACTGCACCTCTAAATACTTATGTTTATGCCCATTTGTTAATGCTATTCTCACTTTTAGCTAGAGACATTTCTCTTTACAGATGGTGATGACCACTGGGGTGACTCAAAGCTCACCAAAGTGCTGAGAAGAAGCAACAGTGGAGTGGTCAGCACTAAGTGAGACATCTCTCACCCTCCAAGGCTCAGGGACCATTGAGAAGAGGTGGAGGAAAGAGGATAAGAGACAAAGGAAGGGGAAGCATGCTTGGCAGTACTAGCTTCCAGATACAAGGTTTTCATGATTTCATGGTGGCTGACACTACCTACACAAGACTTGCATAACATCAAAATAGAAGACAGACTAGTTGGAAAGAAGAAGGGAATTCAATGGAGGGGGATTTGAAAGGAGGAAAAGGGAGCTGGTGGGAGGGGATTATAATCATGGTATATCATCCTATATATTAAAAAATTGTCAATAATATTACAAAAAAGAAGTCTGGGCATGATGGCATATGCCTTTAAGCCCTCAGGAGGCTGAGGTAGGAAAAGAGCTGTGAGTTTAAGGTCAGCCTGGGCTATACAGTGTGTTTTAGGTCAACCCGGGCTAAAGTAAGATCCTGCTGTCATAAGAACAAAACAAAACAAACCAAAGCAAAGAATAACCACAAAAAAAGAAATGATCAACTCTTGTGGCTGCCACTCCAATCAACCTGCTAAACAGGCATTCAGTCTCAAGCTGGCGGAGGACCAGTGTACAGGTAACTGAAGAATGATAGGCAGGGGAGGACAGAGACAAATGAAGGGAGTTAGGGAGTTAATTAAGTTGGAAATGTGGGAAGTTTCCTTCCTTCCTTCCTTCTTTCCTTCCTTCCTTTCTTAACTTCTTTCTTTCTTTCCTTCCTTCCTTCTGCCTCTCTCTCTCTCTTTCTTTCTTGCACAGGGGATCGCACACAGGCCCTTGAACATGCTAGGCAAGTGGTCTACTATTATCTGTATCACTCCCAGCTGTCTTTTTACTTTTTCTTTTTGAGATAGGGTCTTACATATTACTCAGGCTGGTCTTGAACTCATTTAATTTCAAGTCAGGACTTGAAATTACAATTCTCTGGACTAGCAGCAATTGTAGGCCTGTGCTACCAGGTGTGGCTCACAACGGGCGATTTCAAGCAAGAAAAGAAAGATCCCAGGGCATCTGTGGGAATACCATGAGAAAGAAGCTCATTGCTTTACAAGGCCTCGTGTGTCCTTTTAAGCAAGTGGCCTTTATCTAGAATGGAACAGGTCATCCTCAAAGGGTTTAAGCAAAGGAATGACATGGTCATTTTTACATTTCAGATGGATCCTGTGGCTACAGATTAGGTTATGCAGAGTGGGTTAAATATGAAGAGCAATATGGAGCAACAGATGAGAAAAGAGGGTCTGAATTAAGGTAGTGACAGTGATAAAGGCTATGAAGGAACACATGATAGACACTGATTTGAGTGACATACTATAGAAATAAAATAAGCCATAAGTGCAAGCCACATATACAAAACATTTCTAATAGGAGTCCTATTAGGAAACTGAAAATAAACAGGTGTATATTCTTAATTTTAAGAATATATATTATTTAATCTAAAACACCCAAAACATTATAATTTCTGTATGTGATCAATATAAGCATTTCTGACAGATTTGACATTCTTAATGCAGCATGTGCTTTACAGTTACAGCACAATTCCTTTTGGTCTAGTTACAAGTCAAGTATTTAAGGACCATATGGAATTAGTAGCTATCACATTGGCCAGTGCAGGATTCTGGATGGTGTGTGTGTGTGTGTGTGTGTGTGTGTGTAAGAGGCATTAACTGTGACTCCTGGTCTGGTTGGTAATTGCCATTAACAGAGACAGTAAATATGAAAGCTTTGAGTAAGGAGATAATGAATTCGAGTTTGACCTTGAGCACACAAATGGAAATATTTTCCAGGCAGTTGAGCACATCACTCTGGAGCTCAGGTGATGACTGGCTGGAGAACAAATGTCAAGGACAGTTTACAGAAACGTGGATGTTGATGACTTAGCTCAAGAGTGGTGTACAGACAAAAAAGTCAAGAAGAAAACGCTGGGTGGGGGTGGTCCAGTTTAAGTGATTAATAGGTGAGCTATTATTTTGAAAGGAAACTGAGGACCATGTAAGATAAAGAAAAGAAGGTAAGTAGTGCTCTGGGGGGCAAAGTTAAATAGACTGGCAACCCACAGTGTCCCAGGCTTCAGGGTGAATGAATTTCTGCTCTTTAGCCTTGGGGTGGCTTGATCTTTTTTGTCAGTGTGGCTGATGATATGAAGAAAGAAGTAGGAAAGAGATGGAGGAGCACCAGAACCCTGTTGGTACCAGATACTGGTACCTGGAGAGCCCATGGCCTGCTGTGGTGGTTATGTCCCTGGCTTTGGCTGGGAGGGGTCACTGTGTTTCTTCCCACCCTTTCACCTTGAGAAAGAGTACCTGGCATTTTCGTCCATCCACGATCCTGAGGTCCTCCTCAAACTCAACTCCCACCTCAAATTCCATAATGTAGTTGCGGAAAGGACTGAGGGTCTTCACAACCATGTGGCTGCCCTGATGGTCAATCTCCTTGTCCATCCTCAGCAGCAGCACTATCTTCCGCAGCACCACATTGATGTCTGTGGGAGCTGAGTCTCAGTAAGAGCTCCATGGGCCAGCCAGGTACTCCCTGCCTGCAGCCACACCATCAGGGCTGTAAGCCACCCCCCTCCTCCCTCCTAATGGTGCCTTGGTTGGAAAAGGATCCCAAGTCAAATGCTGGGTGCCTGAGCCCTCCACATTGTCCAGCCCAAGCATGGTCCCTTCTCAACAGGACCTAGAGGTGGGAAGGGAGAGGGAGGAAGAATACAAGGAGTGTGAGGTCATTACTTAGGGCCTCTAGGTAGTCTTCCAGGTTCTTCTGTGAGACCAAGCGGTAGTATCCTGTAAGGTTGGGAGGCATTGTCTAGGCTGGCCTTATTGCAAGCAGGAGCCCTAAGGGTGACAGCCAGGGGTGCTGTCTGCCAGGGGAGGCTCACAGATTCCAGACCAGTCTCTCCACACAGAGACCAGGAGGGTGGAAAGGGTCAGCTGACCAGGGTTTTACAGAGCTGAGGCTCTGCTGCAATAAGAGTCCTTACTAGATCTCCACCCCCTCATGATGAGTTTGGGGCTGGTGTTTACAGCCTGAAGAAGAGGCGGGAATTTGGCAAAGTCATGCCTGACCTTGCTTTTCCTGAGGAAGGAACCTGGAGCAGCATTTGGGTTGATTATCCTTAAAACCTGAAGCTTCTGAGGGTCAGTTTTGGCCTCCACTCCATTTCTGGCAGGCTTGGGACTGTCTCTAAGCTCTGAGAGACAGGCTTCCCTTGGAGATAGCTGTGTCTGATGTGGCTGTGTAGGGTGGGGATGAGCTCTGGCAATTTTCTCAGATCTCAGGGCTGAGTCAGGGATATTGAAAGGCATGAGGGGAGGAAGTGGGATAACCATCTGGCCTAAAGCTTTGGTGAAGAAAACCCTGGAGCTTGGATCTCCATAGCTCCCTCGGACTGTTGGCTGAACTGGGCCCCCAAACTGCTATTATTACTCCTAGAGGCCTGTAAGAAGAGGGAGACAGAGAAATTGGCAGCCTGATAGGTGTTGAGTTCAAGTTTCTGTGGCAGAAGGTGAGGGAGGGGTTTGGTTGGTTTTCCTCGGAAAATTTCACCCTCTTTGGTTTGGACCCAGGGTTTCGTTCTCAGGAGTTCTGGGTGATATCATTACCCCAGCTATACTTTCCAGATACATTCCCTCAGTGTGGGGACACTGAAATCATTGTATGTCTTCCCCTCAGCTGCCCACTTCTCTCCCAAACAGGCTATGTTCCTGGCTTCACAAGCTATTGGGCTGGTCCACTATGGTTTAAGGTGAGGGGATTCTGGGAGGGTAGGAAGGAAATAGGAAAAAGAAGCCTTAATATTCCTGCTGCTGGTGAACTGCCCTACAAGAGCGAGTGTTGAGAGTGGTGCAGAAAGACCTTCCTTTCCCTTCAGGGCCTCACCATTGCTTGGCTGACCCTCCTAAGGTTTCCTTAGGGACCTGGGCTGGGAACTGAAATGCTAGGGTTGCTCATGTTCGCACTGAAGGTTTTGCTTCGCAGTTCCCAGAAGGCACGCAGCAGGACTAGCTGATGGGCTGGGCTGTGAAAGGAGGTTAATGCAGAGTTGAGTGTGGGTGACGTGTATCCTGCCCCTCCTGGCCACCCTCAAGTCTGTTGACGTCTATGTTCCTCACCCCCTGGCTTCCAGCTCCGTCTTCTACTGTCCCTCCTGTCTTCCACCCCCTCTCTGGCTTTCCAGTTTCCTCTCCAGCCCCCGCAGTTCCTCTGCTCCCCAAATTGCAGCCAGGAGAAAAGGACCTAACACATCCTCTCGCCCCTGCTCCCCAGTCCCATTGGTTCCCGCCCCCCCTGCAGCACCTGGAGCCCCCAGTTCCCCGATTGGCCAATGGTCCCATCAATCGTTGCCTGCCTGTGCTGACGTCATCCTGCAGTAGCGGGGATGGG
>PVHP010047925.1:0-12721 GCA_004024765.1 Zapus hudsonius | reverse complement strand
CTGCCTCGTGTAGCTGGAAATAACAGACATTGATGGGAAGAAAGGAGTCCAGACATACACGTGAGTCCTGTTTAGAACACCTTGCATTTGGCTGGTGTCTGACAGGCACACCCTCCCCTTCTTCCAACAAGCCAGAGACCTAAGGGACAGGCTGCAGATGCCTGGGGTTAGGAAGAGGAGGGAGGGGCTCAGTGCCATCTGTGCATCAGAGCCTGTGGAGATAAGGGCAGCCTGGAAGAGGGCTTATGATCACAGGATAGTCGGGATAGAGGAAGATGGGGTCTGTCTGCTGAAAGCCATGGGGCTGACACCGCTCTCTTAAAAAAGAACAATCAGGGCTGGAGAGATGGCTCAGCGGTTAAGGCACTTGCCTCCAGTGCCTAAGGTCCTGGGTTCAATTCCCCAGTACCCACATATGCCAGACCCACAAGGTGGTGGCCCTGGTGCGCTCTCTCTCTCCCTCTTTCTCTCTCTGTATCTCTCTGCTTGAAAATGAATAAATAAAATTAAAAAAGAAAAACAAATGTATATATATTTAAAATAAAGAACAATCAGTAAAGCATAGATTTATAAATAAGTATAAAGTGATGATATGTTTTGGTTTGTGGTCTATTTATAGGTTTCAGAGATATTTACTTCCTATCCTATACAAATACACACACACACACACACACACACACACACACACACACACACACACACCAAGTGCTGGGCCTTATCTTATTTATGCTAGGGAAATATTCTAGCCCTAAACTACAAACCCAGCCCCTATTTACTTTATTTATTTGTGTGTGCATGTGTGCATGGGTGTACCAGAGCCTCTGGCTGCTAACAAATAAATGGCACTTTTTTGCATCCGTCTTTCTGTGGGTGGCTTGGGAATTGAACCTGGGCTGGCAGACTTTGCAAGCAAGCACATTTATTTATTTATTTATTTATTTATTTATTTATTTATTTATTTATTTATTTGGGTTTTTCGAGGTAGGGTCTCGCTCTAGTCCAGGCTGAGCTGGAATTCAGTCTCAGGGTGGCCTTGAACTCACGGCGATCCTCCTACCTCTGCCTCTCGAGTGCTGGGATTAAAGGCATGCGCCACCATGCCTGGCTCAAGCAAGCACTTTTAAACACTGAGCCATCTTCCCAGAACATTGTTTTTTTCATGGTAAGGTCTCGCTCTAGCCCAGGCTGACCTGGAATTCACTATGTAGTCTCAGGGTGGCCTTGAACTCATGGCTATTCTCCTATCTCTACCTCCCGGGTGCTCTTTTGCAGGAGGTAGAAAAACTTAGTAACAGAAGGATCTGTGTGTGTGTGTATGTGTGTGTGTGTGTGTGTGCAAAATTTATATTGTAGATATACTAGAAGTCAATACATACATACCTACTTCTTACATCTACTACACACCAATGTGTATGTAATTATATATACATTCTTTAGCTATTACATGCTTCAGAAGATGCTAATATTTACCTGGTTACAGGTACTGTATCTTGCTTTATAGCTCTGTTTCCTTAGCCTCCCTTCTCCATTATACTCCATGGCATTTCTCAACCCCATTGCCAAAGTCCTTCCGTTCCTGAGCCCTGTGATACACAGAGCACATGACCTGAACACAGCAACCTTTGAGACCAAAGAACTTTCGTGGCGGAAGAACTCAACCAAACCTTCTTTTTACTAAAAGCAGAGAAACCGTACTCTTGGAGAATTTGGAAGGCTTCCATAAATTCTACCAGCTGCCTCTGTGAAAGTCACTATTAGGGTTCAGGATGATTTCTTTCCGCTTATGTTATAAGCCCTTCTGGTGTTCATTTTCCTGTGATGGGGCTGAGAACAGAAGAACTCGTGTGCCCCATTACAGCTGCTGGACTCTCCCTTGGGCCCTGGGGGCTTCAGCTACAGGGTGATCTGTCTATCAGCCAGCCAGACACACCCCATATCAGCACCAGCCGTCTTAAGTGCTTTTCAGATGTTTTCAGATAACCACACAAAGAGGCAGATTCCTCGGAATCCTGAAGACACAGCCCTGTTTGAAACAGCTTGTACCAGACATTTTGTTATCACAGCCTGTTTGAACTCAACAGGATCCAGAAACCATTTCCACCCTGGCCAGTATGATGGTCTAGTAGAGGGACGATAATGACTGAAGCTAAGAGACAAGACGTGATTGGTCCAAAGTACAAGCTTCTATGGCTGTGATTGGTGCTCAAAGACAAGGTTGTGATTAGCCCAAAACAAATGGCTGTGTTTGGTCCAAACCTTCATCTTGGGTTATAGAAGCAGGCTGCCCAGGCTCACTCCTTTTTTTTTTTTTAATATTTTATTTATTCATTTTCAAGCAGAGAAATACAGAGAGAGAGAGTGAGAGAGAGAGCGAGAGAGCATCAGGGCCACCACCTTGTGGGTCTGACATATGTGGGTACTGGGGAATTGAACCCTGGGGCCTTAGGCACCAGAGGCAAACGCCTTAACCACTGGGCCATCTCTCCAGCCCACTCTCTCCTTTTTTGTCTCCTGTGGCTGTAGCATTGTGCCCCATAAAAGGCCTCCCTCAAGTCGTCTCTGCTTGCCACGAGAACAGAGCTGGAACAGGAAGGAAGGAATCTCAGCCTCGATGATGGAGAGAATTGAAGTGCGGCTGCGCAGTCAGCTGGGCCAGCTCTGCAAGCAGCAGAAGTTAGGCTTGCGGTGTTCCAGCTCCTGATTGTCCCACTGGATGCCCAGCCACAGAAAGGTCTGGCAAAGCACCCCAGCTCCTGAACAGTTCTGGTTCCCCCTTAACCCCAAGCGGCCTTCAGTTACCTGAGGTGACAAGGAAGCTGAATAGTTCAGGAGTGGCCAGGCCAGGAAGGACAGCAGATGGACACTGTGAGGGGTGGAGAAATGGCTCTGTAGATTAAGTGCTTACCACCCAAGCACCAGGACCTGAGTTCAAATCCCCAACACCCATGCAACAGCAGGGTTAGACAACAGGTACCCATGATCCCAGAGTTGTGGGGCAGGGACAGGAAGAGCCCAGGACTTGCTGGCTAGCTAGGCTAGCCAAAAGCATTTAGCTCCAGGTTCAGTGAGAGAGCCTTTCTCGGAAAATAAGGTTGAACCAAGGCTCTTGGTTGCCCACCAGAATGAGATGAAGACCACACATTCCTGGGCTGCAGGTCACTGAGAAATCAAGCTGGAGCGGAGCTGGAAACCTCCTCCCTGTTCACCAGCTGACAGAAAGCTGGAAAAAGCTCTGGCTGCCTGCAGCCCTGTGGGAGAGAGAAGTCATCAACGGTGGCGAACAGCAGTGGACCTTGAAAGCCTTGAGACTAGCCAGCCAGGCCAAATGGGACAACTGGGGCAATAGTGGCACGTCTCTTGTGGGGGAACCAACTGTTCTCTAATTGGACTGGAGGCCCGCTCCACGGGAGGGAAAGCATGCCTGGTACTGAAGACCTGGTCAAAAGCCTATGGTGGGGGAGGTCATGAGCCCTAGGGGAGTAATGCCTGCTGTTGTCTGGCTAAATGCATATATCATGGCCACCAAACTGCCTTATATGCACTTTTAAAAAAATGAGCATACCCATATTATAATGCTACTCTCACTCTTGTCTAGAGAAGCTTCTCTTTTCCAGGTGGTGGAGACCACTGGGATAATGCAAAAGACCCCATAGTGTTGGGAAGAAGTGACAGTGGAGTGTTCAGCACTGGGACATCTCTGTCACACCTCCCGAGGCTCAGGGTCTATTGTGGAAGAGGTGGAGGAAAGATGGTAGGAGCCAAAGGAAGGGGAGGACCGCTCACAATGCAAAGTTCCAGACACAAAATGGCCTTGATATTCATGACCATTATCTGTGCCGGATAATACCTACACATTATAGGAGGAAAAGATGATGACACCGAAACAAAAGAGAGACTAATTAAGAGGGGGAGGGGATATGGGGGAGGCTGGGAAGGAATCATAATGGATTATGGTTTATAATTATGGATGCTATTAATAAAAAGCTTTTAAAAAAATAAAGTTGAAGCCGGGCATTAATCCCAGCACTCGGGAGGCAGAGGTAGGAGGATCGCCATGAGTTCAAGGCCACCCTGAGACTACAGAGTGAATTCCAGGTCAGCCCGGGCTAGAGCGAGACCCTACCTCGAAAAACCAAAATAATAATAATAATAATAATAATAATAATAATAATAAGGTTGAGCTGGGTGTGGTGGTGCATGCATTTAATCCTCTATTCTGGAGGCAGAGGTAGAAGGATTGCTGTGAGTTCAAGACCACCCTGAGACTACAGAGTTCCAGTTCAGCCTGGGCTAGAGTAAGACCCTACCTCAAAAAAAAAAAAAAAAAATCCGGTCGTGGTGGCACTCGCCTTTAATCCCAGCACTGGAGGCAGAGGTAGGAGGATCACCATGAGTTCGAGGCCACCCTGAGACTACAGAGTGAATTCCAGGCCAGCCTGGACTAGAGCGAGAAGTGGTGTGGTTAAACCTTTTTTTTTTTTCCAGGTATGGTCTCCCTCCAGCCCAGGCTGACCTGGAATTCACTCTGTAGTCTCAGGGTGGCCTCGAACTCACAGCAATCCTTCCACTGCCTCCCCAGTGCTGGGATTAAAGGCGTTTGTTGCTTATTCTCTGAGAAAACAGGAAAGCTGTGACATAAGATAAATCTTACATTAGGTATTTTTACACGTGCTGAGAGGTTATTAATATTCAGGAGAGTTTCAGCTGACGAATAAGGTGAGGCCAGAGGCCCCATTCACGCACTTCTCCCTTAAAGAGGTGTAGGAGGACCTAACAGAGACCTCAGTAGCCCGTCAGATGCAATGGGTCTGACATCTTTTTAACATCATTTTCCTATGGGTTGGTTATTTTTCTTTCAGGAGACTCAGCCGCTCCTCTGGTCTTTGGATTGTCACAAAACATTTGCGCACCGACCTAGGGTGTTGACACCCTTCGATAAGAATCTGAGGACACCTTGGACAAAAGACAGCTTTGAAGCAAGAACAGGGTCTGTCCTCGCCTTGGATAAACAAATCGGATGGAGTGATTGGTTGAGACGGGAGCATCCAATGGGCAGAGAGCTGCTTGGCAAACACAGTTGCTTAGCAGAAGCCAAAACTGCACGCAAGCAGATGCGGGAGGGAGGGGCGCACACGGCTCCAGACGCGCTGGGGTTGGGGTTTGGAGAGCCCAGAGGACACTGGTGTGGCTGCTCCCTCCTGGGGGTCAGGATGGGGTGGGGGAGGGGAAGAGACATGGATCTGGGAGAGGACACCTCTCCCCACCCTGGGTTTGGAACAAAGGTGACCCAGGTCAGCGCGGGAACAGAGCAGGGAAGCCCTCCTTGGGTCTGGTCCCCAAGAGCGTCTCTCTCCCTCCCCTCTCCCATCCGGAAACGTTCCTCCAGCATCCCAAACCCCATCCCCACCCCCATCCCAAGTCCACCTCCTGGGAGGTGGGATAGATGACCAGTGCCTCCCGGGGGTCTCTCTCCATCCTCTCCACCCAAGGCCTCTGGAACATCTGGGTGCGGGCGGGAGGGGTTAGCGCTCCAGATGTGGCCACCAGCTGTGCGCGCTCCCCGCCCCCGGGGTCGGTGTCCTGGAGAGTCTGGACGGATCCTGGAGAGGGGAGGGGACAGGGACTTTCCCCCTCTCCCCCCAGCAGATCCTCCAGGCCCCTGGGCCGGGGCGTGGGCCTCCCGGCCTTCCCTGGGAACCGCCTAATGGAAAAGTTTCCAGTCCTGACACAGATTTTCTCCCAGCATCCCTGGAAACGGGGCAGCTTTAAAGAACTCCTAAGCATGATAGGGCCCTTCTTTTGACCATAAGACCTTTAGTGCTGGTCTTGGGCCGCAGATGGATGGATGGGCGGATATGGATGGATGGATGGGTGGCTGGCTGGCTGGCTGATGGGTGTATGGATGGATGGATGGGTGGATGGATAGATGGGTGGAAGGATGGGTGGGTGGGTGGATGGATAGATGAGTGGGTGGGTGGATGGATGGATGGGTGGGTAGATGAGTGGGTGGATGAATGGGTGGATGGGTTGCCCTAAAACATTTGGGGCAGGTCCTCCAGCGCCCTGCGCACAACTGTGCTTAGAAGCTAGAGGTCTGAGCCTCAGGCACGGGCATTTCAAGCTGGGAGAGAGAAAAAGCCTCGTGGAGCCCTGTGACTCCATCCCCTTGGAATGCGCCTGGAATAACAATGTGGGCTTGAAAGGGTTTTATGGCCGAGGTATCTGGTGGGCTGGAGGCAGGTCTGCACTGGCGGCCAGCCGAGCGGGGCAGGGTCGTCTCACGCTGGGCTGCAGAGCCTGCCTGCGAAGTGGACCAAAATAGTGGGCGCATCTGGTTTAAATCCACCGAGAAAGCGTTTCTATCGCTTCCCTCCTCCATCCACGGCAACAGCTAGACCCGATCACCTTTTACTGCTGGGACTTCTAAGTGTCCCAGCGTACAAGTGGTGTCATTTTATAGATATTGCAAATTTAATTCCTTTTCTGAGCTTGTGGGTGGGCACGTGCTCCAGCATATTCGCAATACCCTTTTCTTTTTCTTTTTGTAAGCGGCCAAAAAAAAAAAACAAAAAAGTATCTGAGGCCAGCATATGGGTTGCTTACAGTACTAAATATATAACATTTCCCTCAACGCCCTGCTCAGAATTCCAAAGGCAAGTTGAAACAAAAGGGAAACGTGTTTGAGTGTAATGGGTGAACTTGTGCCAAGAATTACAGTCACAGGGTAAATAACCTTGTTTTCTCCTTGGGCAGTGGCCACTACCAAACCCCAGTTCTTGGAAGGGGGCCATCCGTCTGGTGGAGGGGGCTGCTAATTAGAGAGAGCCCATAAACCTCTCCATCAGAGAGGGCATGTGACCTTCAAGGCTAAACAATAAAAGCACCCAGCACCCACTGCCCTGTGGAGTTCCCTAAATAGGAATAGGAAGAAGGCCAGGCTGAAGAGGTTAGCAGAGCTCTCGCCCTTTGAGGGATGGGTCTCTCCACTTCCCAGTAGATTCCAGGATCTATTTAGAGGACGGTTTGCTCCGGAGGAAGCAGTTACTCCTGGCCGCAGGCTTCTGTGCTTGCAGAATGCTGTGCAAAGACCTATCTGCTCTCAAGTCTCCTCAGAGGCACTTGGGAGAAAGAGAAACCCTTTTAAGGACAATTATTTGTCCTGCTTCTCTGAAAGTTTTTGTTTTCTGATCTGCCACCTCTCATCACACAGCCGCTTCTCAGTCCTTAATGTCCTTTGTCCAGTGACCACACACACACACACACAAATAATGACACAGATGAGGAAGAAGAGTTGAGTCAAAGCCAAGGTTTACTGAGAGAGAAAAAAAGTGAACAGGCCCCAAAGTGTTAGGGCAAGCAGGCGTGCTTAGGATTTCAGCCAGCATCTGAGGAAGAGAGAAAGAAGGGCTTTTTGAGTCAGAGAAGTGGGCAGGCTTAGCAGGGAGGACCATCAGGGAGGCTCCTGGGTAAATAAAGGATATTACTTCATCCATGGGAAAGCTATTCCCAGCTCTTTAGCTTGACTTTAGGTGAGGGGAGGTCTCTGGACCAGGTGATCAACAAGCCCTGTTTGGATCAATTTAAAGGAGCCATTTAAGGGCTGGGCGTGGTGTCGCACGCCTTTAATCCCAGCACTCGGGAGAGGTAGGAGGATCACCATGAGTTCAAGACCACCCTGAGACTACACAGTGAATTCCAGGTCAGCCTGGGCTAGAGTGAGACCCTGCCTAGAAAACCCCCCCCCCCAAAAAAAGGAGCCAGTTAGCCCAGATAATGACCTCTTCCCCCTTCTTACTAGGGAGACAAGAGATGGGGTTCCCCCGTTGATGATTCCCAAGCCTGCTGTCTGCCTACCTACAACTCTTTCTAATTTTAAAATCTAGGGCTGGAGAGATGGCTCAGCGGTTTAAGGCACTTGCTTCCAGTGCCTAAGGCCCCGAGTTCAGTTCCCCAGGACCCACATAAACCAGACCCACAAGGTTGTGGCCCTGGTTCTCTCTCTCTCTCTCTCTCTCTGCTTGAAAAATAAATAAATAAAATATTTAAAAAATCTAACATATTCTAAGGTAATGCATATCGCCTATTATTAAATATTAGAATTCTGTGCATGCTTATAGGCATCTTCTCCAAACAGAGGAAAACGGGGCTCTGTCTTCACATCCTTGCCCGATCCCCCTCCCTGGGTGCCTCCTCGCAAGCTTTAATTTTATACAGCATGTTGTGAACTATAAATACTACAGCTCGACTTTCCTAGAACAGAGCATATGGAAACCGTCTCTAGATCCCCACTGCCCTCCCTTTCAACTTCAAGACCGAATAAAGTGAATCCCCTGTGTCAAGAGGCGTTAGACCTTTGCGTGCGCATGTGTTTTATTAGTGGGGAATTCTTCATGTTGTGAACAGAGCACATAAAAGCGTTTACAAGGTGTGGTTTGAAGGGAGGAAGGCAGGGGACAAATGGCGGTGGGAGGGCGAGGGAGGAAGGAAAGGACTTCCTGAGTGGACACTCCTCCCTTCAAACCCTTCCTGTCTGTCTTGGCCAAATTATGATGGTGAGGGAATGGTTTGTCTTTGTTCCAGTTCAACTTAAAAGCATCCTCGGGCTGGAGAAATGGCTCAGAGGTTAAGGCACTTGGCTCCAGTGCCTAAGGGCCTGGGTTCAATTCCCCAGGACCCACATAAGCCAGACCCACAAGGTGGTGGCCCTGGTGCATTCTCTCTCTCTCTCTCTCTCTCTCTCTCTCTAATAAATAAAAATAAATAAAAAGCATCCTCTCTCCTTCCCGAGGCTACTTTGGGGCCATTTCGACTGCTGAACTGAGCGGTTGATTCCATTTCATCTTCTGAGAAGTACCTGAAATTTTGATATAATGTATAATAAAAATCTGGCAAGAGGGAAGGTAGAGACAGAAGAATCACCAGAAGCCCGTGGGCCAGCTTACCTGGTGGATGTAGCCGGGGACAAGGAGGGAGACTCATCAGGACTGGCACCAGAGGCTGTGCCCTGACCTCCACACCCATGCCCCTTCTCACAGAGACACATGAAAGATTAAGAGGACATCGAGTCAGTTCAAGAAAAAATAACACCCCCAGGCAAAAACAAGCAGCCGTGAAATGGAAGATCCATTGTGTTCTTTTGGATTTTAATTTGACTTTCTAACCTTGTTTGATCATCACAAGGAATAACAAAAACAACTCCATTTCCAGCCGCTATCTGGGAGCCCCGTAACATATATTACATATCATCGTGAAGGAACTCGGGAAACTTTCTTCAACCTAGGATTTCTCTGGGAAGCTTAAATGTGAAGCAGACAGACGCCTGACTTTCAAACAGATGGGACCCCAGAACATTTCCAGCATATATAAATCTGAATTGTGTTACACTTTATGCCTGAGACAGCTAACCAATCAATTGATGGCAAGGGTCTCTGTACTCATAGTTTTCCCATCTTCCCTTTCTTTTCTTTTCTTTTTTCTAGGTAAGGTCTCGCTCTAGCCCAGGCTGACCTAGAATTCACTATATGGTCTCAGGGTGGCTTTGAACTCACTGCGGGATCCTCCTGCCTCTGCCTCCCGAGTGCTGGGATTAAAGGCGTGCGCCACCACGCCCGGTTTCCATCTTCCCTTTCTAACATCCAATTTAGCAATTCACTGGACCTTGAAGTCCTGTGAATGAGCATTACAGAATGTACATGATATTTATCATTTGTTGCGTGAATTTGAATCTTGAGTGTGGGTATCTGTTGTTCATTACTTAAAATATATCAGCTCATGGAATTTGACATGTATTCTGATATAAGAAATAGAGCCAGGCATGGTGGCACACACTTCGCCTGGGTCTAGAGAGTGAGTTCCAGATGGGTAAAGTGCTTGCCTCCTGAAGCCCTGTAAAATGCTGTAGTCCCAACACTGGGAGGCAGAGGCAGGAGGATTTCTGGGTTCACCAGCCAGTGAGTCTAGCAGGATTGGCTCCAGGTAGTGAGAGACCCTGTCTCAAGCAAGATGAATGAGGGCCATGCCTTTATCCCAGTACTCAGGAGGCTGAGGTAGGAGGACAGCTGTGAGTTCCAGGCCAGCCTGGGCTAGAGCGAGACCCTGACTTAAAATAAAAAGGGACTGGAGAGATAGCTCAGTGGTTAAAGGCTCTTGCTTGCAAGACCTGAAGGCCTGGGTTCGATTCCCCAGTACCCACATCAAGCCAGATGCACAGAGTGGAGTTTGGTTGCTGCGACAGGAAGCCCTGGTACACCCATACTCTCTCATTTCTCTCTGAAATAAATTTCAAAATAAAATAAAGTGGTGGACAGTCCTCTGGTCTGCACACACAACTGCACACACATGAACACGCACACACATACATGCGTATAAAAACGAAATACAAACTGTCACTAATATAATTAGTTTATTTTATTTTAAAAATTTCCAAAAATACCCTTGCAAAATCACCCACAAACTGGGCTTAAAGATAGCCTTTACAAAGAGATTAAAATTTTGTAAAACTACTTTCTCTTAGCTATTAAAGCACACAGGTATAAAAGTCATCAGAAGAGAAAAGGTTAGGTCCTGGTCAATGTTGAAAAAGAGTTAAGATACATCTGTGGCGCAGTTCTAAAAGGCTACGTCTTAAAAGCAGTTAAGGGAGAAAGCTAAGCCTTTCTTTTGAAAAGCTTAAATCATATATGATGTTTACTAAGAAAAATATACCGCAAATCACAGAACACGGATCCCCTCAAAGTTTCCTCAAGTGCTTCACAAGTATATCAACCTATCAAGACAACCAGGAAATTGCCTTTAAGTCTATATTAGCTCCTTAGTATATTAAATGAGAATTTAGGTTTTCCCAATTAAAAAATTACTGATGGTTAAGACAGTATTATATATTTTAACATAAAAGTTCAAACATTTGCCAAAAGTACAAAAAGAAAGAAAACACATTTACTTAACCCATGTTTTACAGAAATTTGGAATATTTACATACTTCTAACACTGTAGAAATCTTTGGTGGTGACATTGAAGTAAGATCCCTGAACACACTTGAGTGACTCCGTCCTATTGATCAGCGTGGCAGTGTGTTTATAACTCGAAATGGTGGCACGGTTATCATATAAAGCAAACACAGTGATGCATGTGGAGGGGATCGTAAATAGGACCCAGGTAGGTTTATGTAATTAATTACTTAGCAATAGGTTTGTTTCTGGCTCCTTCTGATAGCGGGAAAAAAAATAAAAAAAGATACATTATAGATTATTTCTTACTCCTAAACAAACTCGGGGAAATAGGTATTAGTGGCCAAGTGGAACGAATGCAGAGTAAACTAAAATCCCGACAGCCTACAATTTCTGGATAAATCCGACAGCTATGAAAACAGTGCCCTACATGGGCATCTTGTACCCAGCACCCCAAGTGCGGGGATTCAAGTCAAGGCCCCAGGGTGCCCTGCTCACTGAGGAACGAGCTGACATGTCCTGAAATCAGCAACCTCACAGCAGAGGAAGAAGCAGAATGCCCGGCGCCACCTCCCAAGAAACAGAGTTGCTTCAGCTCAGGGCAGAGAACAGGTGAAGAGAAAGGACTACAACCAAAGTGTAAGGAATGGGAAGAGGAAGGGACTGTCAGACACAATGACATCACCGACAAATAGGCAGATGTCACCCACAGAGGATGCCAAGCGATGAAACACAGACAGGAAAGACTGGGTGGGAAAGGGCGGTGAAACCCAGCTTCCGTTAGTGGAGGCCGGCGGGGTCTTTGATGAAACATTCCCCTTCTGGAAGAACAAGCATTCCCATTTAGAATGATCCAGGAGGCTGGGCAAGGTGGGCCTGTGATTCACCACTCAGAAGCCCCCCCACCCCAAGTCTGCACATGCACAGTGTTAACATTGAGAAATGAGATAAACAGGGATCTCTTCCAAGAAGCCATCATTTGAATTCAGAGGAATTCTGAATAGAAATGAAAGTCTTTCCAGAAACTAAGAGGCTAAAAATGAGCCAAAGCAAAGTAAGTGGAAATATTCATCGAATTAAACTTAGGAGCGAAGAAAATTGAGTTTTTATTTGGTGTTCTGTGTCAGGAATGTGAGTGAGCAGTCTGGAAAACATAAAGACCAGCATTAAGAGACAAGGCATGGTTGGTACTCAACTACTCCTGAGTAAATATTGCTTTGAGTTAATACTCTGAGGAGCCCTGAATATATAGGTATATATAATCTCTAGCTGGCTTTGTTTGTTAAAAGGTAGAAAGGTCAAAGGTCTCACAAATCTCTCATTCTGTCCTTTTTGAGGCAAACCACTATAGCAGCCAGAGAAACTATCTAAATAAACGTACTACCTATGACTTAAATTATATACCACCAAAACCATCACCAAAAATACATGAAGTTATTGTTGACAATGCATGGCTATTATTACAACCAAAAACAAAACAAAAATAAAATAAAAATAAACAAGGCTCAGAGTTGAATAGCTCTAAATCCCTTAGATCACAAAAGTGATATTTTTCTGGTAGCTTCTGATATGAAGGAAGGATTAACGATGTCTGTATTTTGCTCTGGCACTTGTCTTCAGGGAGTGATCTCAGCCAGAAGATTCTAAATGATTTCAGTCAGTGCCAGGCTCACGGCCCGGCAGCACACAGCCTGCCAAGCTTGGGAATGGGTTGGCTTTGGGAGAAGTGGACATGTTAGGAAAGGCCTGGGGGCTGTACTGGTCTGTGATTTCAC
>PVHP010047924.1:0-12736 GCA_004024765.1 Zapus hudsonius | reverse complement strand
AATATTTTATTTATTCATTTTTCAAGGAGAGAGAGAGAGAGAGAGAGAGAGAGAGAGAGAGAGAGAGAGAGAGAGAGAGAGAACACACCAGGGCCACCACCTTGTGGGTCTGGCTTATGTGAGTACTGGGGAATTGAACCGGGGCCTTAACCGCTGAGCCATCTCTCCACCCCTATAAAAAGTTTTAAAAAGGGCTGGGACTACTGGGAGAGAACAGCTAACCATGAAATGAGCACTTGTGCAATGGAGGAGCCCTAGCTTGGGGGAAGTAATCAACAGCTTTTAATTCGGCCAAGTAATCCACTCAGTGATGGGGACTCGGCGAAATACACTGGGAACCAAAATCTTAGGCCTCCAAAGAGAAATGCACTACATGAGTGATTTACAAAGAGGCTACTAATATTAGAATCTAGCTAATTCAGAAATGTGTATCTAAGTTAACTTATACTGATCTCACTTTCCAATGGAGATTCTGTTTGTATTTTTCAGAAGGCAGAGAGAGAGATACATGGATCCTCCAACCCTAACAACAATCCACAGGCCAATAAGCTGACATCAGGACAAGAGATGAGCCACACCAGATCTTCCATAAAAGAGCCATATGGAACCCCGCAGAGAGTTGTGAGATAAACACGAGACCTATACCCACAGCCATTCAGTCAACACAGGATAAGCCAGACAGACAGAAACGATTTTCAACACAACCTAAAGCTGAAGTACAGAGACCCCCTAAGACCTCAACAATAAAGCAGCCTTAATACTCACCCACCATGACTCAGAGAACTGAGCAGAAGAGGGGGCAGAAAGATTGTAAGAGCCATGGTGGGGGAGAATTCCCAGAGACATTGCTCCCCTCAGTAACAACATACAAAGGGGGGTGGAACCCGGTTGACTCCTAGGCTGTCCGTAACCCCCTACCACAGGGACTGATCAAGACTACCCGCGAAGGATATCCAGCTGATTGGGGACAGGGAGGAAATTAGGAAAATGGGGATATCAACTCATTATTTGTTCATTCAATGTATCTAATTATAGATAATAATAAATAAATAAATAAATAAATAATAAATTTTTTAAAAAGGGCTGGGAGCTGGAGAGATGGCTTAGCAGTTCAAGGCCCTTGCTTGCAAAACCTGTACCTGCAATGGCCAGAGGCCCTGGCGCACCATTCTCTTTCTCTTTCCCTCCACTTGCAAATAAATATATAAAACTAAAAAAGTAAAAAGAAGTTTATATATATTGATTTCCTACTGAGTGCTTTATCTGCAATAAATTTATTAACAGAAATGACTGGAAGGAGAAATCCCAAAATTAAAAAATTTATAAAATACTTCCTAATTTTCTCTATAAGAGTCCAAAATATTAAGAAGTTTGCCATCAAATCAATCAATCAATCAATTTTTTTCTATCAAAACCATTGGGTAGAGTGCATCCAGAATTTAGCATTCAACAATCATAGCAGTTAGGAGGAACGGAATGTAGTTAACTTTTAACTACCTGAATGAACTAAGGATAGAGTGATGATGACATTCTCAAATTGTGATAATCTAGACTGTTAACATGACTGGATTAGGAAAGCACACCTCTGGATGTCTGGGAATAGATCACGAGTGCTCTATAGAGGGGACTCAAAATTGAAGACATTTACCTTTACCAGGTCCTTCACAACATCCATCTTGTTGAGAAGAAGACAAACAACTATAAATCTTGCATAGTATCGCAGCTTCTTAACTACCAATTCAGGTCTAGAGCAGATAAAAAGAAAGTTCATCATTAGTTTAAGACAGAGCACATGCTCTGGAGACTTTTCTAACAATTTGATGGCTTTTAAAATCCTATCATTTTTTTTTTGATAGTGATAAAAATTTCCACAGAAAACCATGTTGGCCTTAGCTGGGTGGGCATAGTCCTGCATGCTTTTAATCCCAGCAAGGACCAGGAGTTTAAGGTCAAATATGGGCTATATGAGACCCTATCTCCAAAAAGTAAAAGATAAAAAAAAAAAGCAAAGCACAAAAAATACAGTATTTTAAATACAATTTTTTAGGTGGAGGGGTTCAAGGTAGGGTCTCTCTCTAGCCCAGGTTGACCTGGCACTCACTCTGTAGTTCTAGACTGGCCTTGAACTCATGACAATCCTACTTCTGCATCCTGAGTGCTGGGATTAAAGGTGTGCACCACCACACCCAACTTAAACACATTTATTTTACACAATGATTAAGTCACAATTCATATATTCATTCATTCAGCAAAAATATACTGAGAACTTAGATGTCTACAAATAATGTTAGGTGTCTTAAAAGGACAAGGATTAAAATACAGAGAGTAAAATTCTTCACAGACATTACAGACAGAGAAGCAATTAAAATAAAATGAATACATAATACAGTGGAATAAATAGAATGACAAGACAAATGAAAGATACTATTTGGGCTGGAGAAATGGCTCAGCGGTTAAGGCACTTGCCTCCAGTGCCTAAGGCCCTGGGTTCAATTCCCCAGGTCCCACATAAGCCAGACCCATAAGGTGGTGACCATGGTGCATTCTCTCCTCTCTCTCTGCTTGAAAATGAATAAATAAATTTTTTTTTTTTTTTTGGTTTTTAGAGGTAGGGTCTTGCTCTAGTCCAGGCTGACCTGGAATTCACTATGTAGTCTCAGGGTGGCCTTGAACTCACGGCAATCCTCCTACCTCTGCCTCCCAAGTGCTGGGATTAAAGGCGTGTGCCACCACGCCTGGCTTAAAATATATTTTTTTAAAAAGATGCTATTTGAGGTCTGAGTCTGAAATGTCCCCCACAGGCTCATTTGAACACTTGGACCACAGCTTATATTAGTTTGGGAGGCCAGCAGAAGTAGGCCACTGAGGGAAGGTCTTGAGAGTTACTGGCCAACCCCACCTCTGCCAGAGTTCTCGATTTCCTGACTGCCGATGTAACAGAACCAGCTGCTCCCGCCTTCCTATCGTCTCTACTATGATGACCAGAACCTAACAAACAGAGCACAACTGATTCTCCCTCCCTTATTATGCTGCTTCTTTCAGGTATTTTAAATATGATGAGAAAGTATAAGAATAATCCCACAGGACTGGGTTGTGGATGAGAAAAGGCTTCCTGGGGAAAGTAGCAAACTTTTACAAATACAGGAAGAGTGAGCTAGAGAGACGGCTCATTTGGTCAAGTGCCTTCCTTGCAAGCATGAGGACCCAAGTTCCATCCCCAGAACCTATGTAAAAAAAGCAAAGAATAGGGGGTAGAGAGGAGGCTCAGCAGTTAAGGCACTTGTTTGCAACAACCCAAGTTCGATTCCCCAGTATCCAGGTAAAGCCAGATACAAAGTGGCACATGCATTTGCAGCGGCTAGATGCCCTGGCACACCCATTCTCTGTCTCTCTCCTATCTCTCTGCATGCAAATAAGTAAGTAAAAAATACATTTAAAAGGCAAGGAATGGTTACATGCACGTGTGATTCCATCACTGGGGGAGACGGAGACAAGTGGATCCCTGAGGCTTCCAGGTCAGCCAGGCTAGACTAGTTGGCAAGCTCCAGGTCAGTCAGAGACACTATCTCAAAAGCAAGTTGAATTATGCCTCAGCAACACATGAGGTTGTCCTCTGGCCTCCACATCCATCCACAAAATGCATGTGCACACACTGGAGTCTAGACAGCTGTCAAAGGCATCACTATGTCAACATGAGTGGTAACAATAGTGAAGTTTTTGTGTTGATTAAAGTAGGCATTTTGAATCTCAAGCTGAAAGCTTTAGAACTTCAGAGTGGTGATGTCAAGGACTTAATGTAGCCTTTTCCAGTGAGAGACTAAGTGACATCTAGAACACCACCAAGCTTTTGCACAATGGGCTGGCACATGGCTTGTACTTGTTCTTCCAGATTTTGTCATCCTGACTCCAAATAATCCATCAGCCAACAGCAAAGAAAACAATTCAGATGTGGTATTTGCTGCTAAAGTAGAAAATGAGTGTAATCAATCAAAGTCTTGGGTCTTAAGCCAGACTCCAAGGCCAAGTTCCCTACTGGCACATTAGGAAATACAGAAAAGTGAGCTACAAAAGACATATTGCTATTGCTTAAAATAGTTCTCATCTTAGGTGTATTTTTTTTTTTTTGAGGTAGAGTCTTACTCTAGCTCCGGCTGACCTGTAACACAGGCTGGCGTCAACTCACAGCAGTTCTCCTATGTCAGCCTCTAAAATGCTAGAATTAAATGCAAGCACCCTAATGTCTGGATCTATGTGTATTTTTAATATAGATAAAGTGTTATACAACTGTTTGCAGTTTTTAGAAGCATAATTAATTTCATCAAAAATTAAGGCAATCTAGGCCCAGTATGGTGATGTATGCCCTTAATCCCAGCACTCAGATAGCTGAGATAGAAGGATTGCTGTGAGTTCAAGGCCAACCTGAGACTCGTGAATTCCAGATCAGCCTAGGCTAGAGTGAGACTCTACCTTGAAAAACCAAATAAATAAATAAGACAATCTAGCTTAGTGTGAAGATATACACCTGTAATCTCAGCACTTGGAAGGCAAAGGTAGGAGGAACACGGTAAATTTGAGGCTAGCCTGAGTCTACCCAGGTCACTCTGGGCTAACAGTGAGACCCTACTTCAAAAATAAACAACAACAACAAAAAAACATATAAATAAATAGAATACAGCTAATCCCAGCAGTTGGGAGGTAGGGGTAGGAGGATCACTGGTGGGTCAAGGCCAGCATGGGAATAGAATGAGTTCCAGGTCAGCCTGGGCTAGAGTGAAATCCTACTTCAAAAAAAAAAGGCTCTAAAGATGGCTTAGCAGTTAAGATTCTTGCCTGCAAAGAAGGACCTGAGTTTGATTCCCCAGGACACACCTAAAACCAGATTCACTAGGTGGTGCTTGTGTCTGGATTCTTTTGCAGTGGCTGGAGGCCCTGACCCATTTTCTATCTTTAATTGCCTCTCTCCCTCTCTCCCTCCCTCCCTCCCTCTCTCTCTCTCTCTCTCTCTCTCTCTCTCTCTCTCTCTCTCTCTCTCTCTCTGCCAATCTCTCTCTCAAATGAATATTTTTTAAAAAATAGAAAAAACAAACAAAAAAGCCAAGATTAAGAAGTAGGACACAAGCCGGGCATGGTGGCGCATGCCTTTAATCCCAGCACTTGGAAGGCAGAGGTGGGAGGATTGCCTTGAGTTCAAGGCCAGCCTGAGACTACATAGTGAATTCCAGGTCAGCCTGAACTAGAGCGAGACCCTACCTCAGAAAAAAAAAAAAAAAAGTAGAACACATAATTCCAGAACCTGGGAAGCAAAGGTAGGAGGATTATTGGAAGCTCAAGACTACCCTGGGCTACACAGTAAGTTAAAGGTCAGCTTGGGCTACAATTAGACCTTGCCTCAAGGGAAACTGATGTACCTGGAAAGGATCATACTAAGTGAGGTACCTCAGGCCCAGAAAGCCAAATGCCATATGTTCTCCCTCATAAAATGGCACAGCCAGTAGATTGTTACTAGAGAAACTTCACTGCTAGGAATGGGATACCTTTCAGTGAGTTGTTGGCCAGGGAGGTTCCTGAGGTCTGCAAAACATTACAGGCCTTTGCCAAAGCTCCTGGTTGCTCACCAGAATGAGATGGTAAGACCCTACTGCTGAAGACCACATATGCTTGGGCTGCAGGTCACTGAGAAATCAAGCTGGAAAAACCTAAGGCTGCCTGCAGCCCTATGGGAGAGAGAAGTCATCAATGATGGTGAACAGTAGTGGACTTTGCAAGCCTTAGTCAACCAGGCCAAATGTACCAACTGGGGCAATAGTGGCACATCTGTTATGGGGGAAACCAAATGCTTTCTAATTGGACTAGAGGCCCACTCCATGGGAAGGAAAGCATGCCTGGTACTGAAGACCTAGTCAAAACCCTATAGTGGTGGAGGTCATGAGCCCTAGATCCTACTGTTGTCTGGATAAATGCATATATTAAGCCAACCAAATTGCCTTACAAGCACTTTAAAAAAAATAAGCATACCCAAAGAATAATGCTACTCTCACTCTTGGCTTGAGAAGCTTCTCTTTTTCAGTTGGTGGTGACCACTAGGATAATGCAAAAGACACCATAGTGCTGAGAAAAAACAACAGTGGAGTGTTCAGCACTGGGATATCTCTATCACACTTGCTGAGGCTCAGGGTCTACTGAAGAGGTGGTAGAAACATTGTAAGAGCCAAAGGAGTAGGAATGCTTACAATGAAAACTTTCATATACAAAACGGTCTTGATATTCATGATTTCACAGTGTTTGATAATACCTACACATAATCGGAAGAAAAGATGATGACACCAAAACAAAATAGAGACTAATTAAGAGAGGGAAGAAATATGGGGGGGGGGATCATAATGGTTTATGGTCTATAATTATGGAAGGTATCAGTGAAAAGTTAAAAAAAAAAAAAAAAAAAAAAAAAAAAAAAAAAAAAAAAAAAAAAAAAAAGAAAAGAAAAAAAGAAAAAAAAAAGAAAGACCCTGCCTCAAAAGAAAAAAAGCCTTTAATCCCAGGTAGGAGGATGGCAATGAGTTCGAGGCCACCCTGAGACTACATAGTGAATTCCAGGTCAGCCTGGGCTAAAGTGAGACCCTACCTTGAAAAATCAAAATATATATCACTGTTTAGCTAGAAAACTTAATAATAGTCAACCAGTGTTCTTGGGAAAAACATGAAAACCATGCTATTTCTACTATAGTTAAGAAAATACAGGGCTGGGGCTCAGCAGTTCAATGAACTTGCTTACAAAGCCTGATGGCCCAAGGTTCAATTCCCCAGTATCCATGCAAAACCAGATGCACAAAGTGGTGCATGTCTGGAATTAGTTTGCAATGGCAAGAGGCCCTAGTGTGCCCATTCCTCCCCTCCTCTCTCTATTATCTCTATTAAATGAATAAAATAAAGAAACTACAATCTTTTCTTTATACAATGGCTGTGAGTCCTGAGTAGAAAATACAGATACTTCAAAATGTTCAAATGTTTTTCTTCAACAATTCTTGAAATATTAGCAACAAAAAACCTCCAACAGGTCTCTGATTTCTTTCAGAGTCCCATTTGCATCTGAAATCTGCAATCTACCTATATCATTGATGTCTATAACCACATTTAAGATGTTCTGAAACAGAGCTAGAATACCCCTTTCCTTTCTTCTTTTCTCACCTGAACATCTGCCAGGTCCAGATATCTCACGTGTTTAGCAAATTCCTGTTGTGGGACAATGACTACAAGTGACTGTTGATGAACTGTGGGGCTTACTCAGGTGGGAGTCACACCTGTAATCTCAGCATGCAGAAGGTGAAGTAAGGCAGCAGGACTGCCATGAGTTCAAGGCCAGAGTGAGACCTCTCCTCAAAAAAATAAACAAAAAGGAGCTGGGGGATAGCTCAGAGGATAAAGGCACTTGCTTGAAAAGCCTGCCAGGCTGGGTTCAATTCCCAGTACCTATGTAAAGCCAGAAGCACAAAGTGGCACACACTGTAGTCAGCTTTCTCATTGCTGGGACAAAACCCAACAAAGAGCAACCGATGGGAGGGGTTTATTTTGGCTTACAGACTTGAGAGGAAGCTCCATGATGGCAGAGAAAACAATGGCATGTGCAGGGGGTAGACATCACCTAACTATGGGTAGACAACAGCAACAGTGTGCCAAATGCTGGCAAGGGGAAGCTGGCTATAACACGCATAAAGTCGCCCCTAATAACAGACCTCCAACAAGGTTCCAAAACTGCATCAACTAAGAATCAAGCATTCAGAACATATACGTCTGTGGGGGACACCTGGATAAAACCATCACACACCTGGAGTTCGTTTGTAGTGGCAAGAGGCCCTGGCAGACCTATTTTCTCTGTCTGCTCACGAATAAATAAATATTAAAAATATATACAAAATATAAAATAGTGGAACTACACAACTACTCAAAAACTATTGCGTTTACAATAGAAAATCCAAATAGCAATGGCAGTCTTCAATCTCATCCGACTGGGCAGTGTCCATAGACTGCATGAGCCTAAAAAGAATAAACATTGGTAGCTCTTCATTTTGGAGTCATTTTGTTTCTACAAAACATGTGTGGTCAAGATTTCTCACGAAGAAATTATACTAACCCATCACTGCTGTGGCTCTACCTGGCACTGTAATATATGTCACAACATCTACCAAAAAAAAAAAGCCGGGGCTGGAGAGGTGGCTCAGCGGTTAAGGCACTTGCCTCCAGTGCCTAAGGCCCCAGTACCCACATAAGCCAGACCCACAAAGTGGTGGCTCTGGTGCGCTCTCTCTCTCTCTGCTTGAAAATGAATAAATATTTTTTTAAAAGTTAAAAAAAAAAAGCCTCAGGCAACATATACCTGTGTATGTACTACATGGCCTGTATACAGTAGGTGCCCAATGCAGCCTAGTAAATGAATACAAGTTATAAAACATGCAGCTGGTGTTGTGGCTCACACTTTTAATCCCAGCACATGGGAGGCAGAGGTATGAAGACTGCCATGAGTTACATGTCAGCCTAGGCTAGAATGAGACTCTACCTTGAAAGAAACAAAACAAAAAGCTTCAGGGCCCAGGTTTAATTCCCCAGGACCCACGTAAGGTCAGATGCACAAAGTGGAGCATGTGTCTGAAGTTCATTTGTAGTGGTAAGAGGCCCTGGGATGCCCATTCTCTCTCCCCTCCCCACAAACTCTCTGCTTGCAAGTAAGTAAATAAAATATTTTCAGGTGTGTTTTCTGTAGCTTCCACATGATTGAGAGATGTTGAGTGTTTCTGCAAGAACAGTTGACACATACCTGTCCTCTTTATTGACCTGAGAGTAATATGACCTCTGTCTGATGGCAGAGTAGAAGGAGAAAGCCTCATTCAGATAGCTGGTCTCAGATGTGCGTAAGCTGTGAGGAAAAAATAATATAATCAAAACAAACCATTCACACTTGCTACATACTTCTCTGCTCCTCTACAGCAGGGATGGGATAATTGCTCTAAATATGAGTCAGCAAGGCAATAATCACATTACCCTTCAACTGTCACATCATCATCATCATCATCATCATTATAATCATCAAGATTTCCCTCCTGCTCCCAAACCTTTTGTGGTACCAACCCAAAGCCAGCCATCATTCTCATTCTACAAAACACCTTTCCAGACAGCACTCCACCTGGATATATATGTCCCCACAACCAGACCTTCTATGACCTTCCCAAATCCATTATCACTTAAACTTTGGCCCATTTTTTTTTTTAGCTTTTTTTCTCTCACAAAACAACTCATCTGTATTACTCTTCAGGGATGCTAATGAATGAGTTGCTTTCTCTGACATCTCTGATTTAACAAGGGACTTTTAAGATCATGTTCTAGCAAAGAAAGTGATTTGAGTGGTGGCATTCTGCATGGCATGCCATCCTTAGAAAAATGAGGACTTTTCTTGCCTTTAAATTTACAAATGGCTCAAGTCTTAATGCTACTTTTTTAGGAAATTTAGAATCTTAAAAGGACTCTCTTCTTTCCTCATCTCAAAGACAGGACTATACAGATGTTACTGCTCTAAGAATGCAAGCAACAATGCCTTCATCTCCCTTGGATGAGATCTTTTTAAGTACTTTGTGAATCAAGCATTCAGACATACAAGTCATGATATCTCTACATGTTATCGAGAATAAGTGAGGCCATAAGAACAATAAACTTATTTAGAATTAATCATGTATTAAAAAAACAAACTGTTTAAAAGAAACCTCGAGGCAAATAACACTGCTACAATGATGCAAAGTCATTTCATGATGCTTCATGACCAGTCTGGTCTCAAGCAGATTACACTTGTAACTCACTGTCTTTCCTACTGCATTTTATGTGTTTTAAATCAGGGAAGCAGTTTATTCTTTCCTTTGTCAGAGAAACTTTTTATTCCTTCCACATGCAATCCACTTACTAGTAGTGGTAGTACAGCTGTCCAATCTTGGAAGCAATTTCCCCTATTTGCCACCGCTTCAAGCCATACCGATTATCCAAGACTTGTCTGTTTAGATAGGAGACAAAAGATAGAAATAAAATACACTAATTTCAAAAATAACCAAATCAAGCTGGGTGTGGTGGTGCACACCTTTAATCCCAGAACTCAGGAGGCAAAGGTAGGAGGACTGCCATGAGTTCGAGGCCACCCTGAGACTGCACAGTGAATTCCAGGTCAGCCTGGGCTAAAGCGAGAACCTACCCTATGTCGAAAAACAAAACAAAATAAAACAAACAAACCAAAAAAAACCCCAACAAATCAGTAAATTCAGTAGGATAAAATACTATTCAATTAAAAAGAGAGAATTTGTAACTTTTGAACTTGAAACTCCAGGATTCTGTTCTTGCCATATTTTCACATATTGCTTAGATCTGATTAGTGATTGCTTCCCTGTCTCAGTGTAAAAGTGCCTGTGTTTTATTTATTATTAAGATCAAAGACCAAAACATTTTCTTAAATGCATTTTGTGTAATATTTTATTTGCATACAGTGATGTTGATGTAATATTTAACTAGAGCATATTTTAAATCTTAAGCTGTAACATACATTAAATAAAGCTTTTTTTTTTTTAATTTAAAAAAGAGAGAAGCCGGGCCGGGCGTGGTGGTGCACGCCTTTAATCCCAGCACTTGGGAGGCAGAGGTAGGAGGATCACCAGGAATTCAAGGCCACCCTGAGACTACATAGTGAATTCCAGGTCAGCCTGGGCCAGAGTGAGACCCTACCTCAAAAAACCAAAAAAAAAAAAAAAAGAGAAGCCGGGCATGGTGGCACATGCCTTTAACCCCAGCACTCATGAGGCAGAAATAGGAGGATCACCATGAGTTCGAGGCCACCCCGAGACTACATAATGAATTCCAGGTCAGCCTGGGCTAGAGTGACACCCTAACTTGAAAAAGCGAAAAAAGAGAGAGGGGGGGGGAGACTCGAGAAATGGCTTAGTAGAAGGACCTGAGTTCAATTCCCCAGTACCCACATAAAGCTAGATGCCCAAGGTGGTGCATGTGTCTGGAGTTCCTTTTCAGTGGCTGGAGGCCCTGGCACACCTATTCTCTCTCAGTGTCTGCCTATTTCTCTCTCAAATAAATAAATAAGGGCTGGAGAGATGGCTCAGCAGTAGAGGCGCTTGCCTCTAGTGCCTAAGGTCCCAGGTTCAATTCTCCAGTACCCACATATGCCAGACCCACAAGGTGGTGGCCCTGGTGTGCTCGCTTGCTCTCTCTCTCTATCTCTCTCTCTCTCTCTCTCTCTCTCTCTGTCCTCTGTATCTCTCTGATTGAAAATGAATAAATAAATTTAAAAAAATAAATAAATACATAAATAAATATTAAAATGAGGAGAGAAAGAGAAGAAAAAGTACTATTCAATTAGCAAAACTCATGAATTTCTCATGAGATTTCAATATAACCATTCAATTACACTTCAAAAATTATTTATTAATTTATTTATCTATATGTTTTTGAGACAAGGTCTCATATAGCTCAGGCTGGACTCAAACTTGCTATGTTACTAAGGATGACCTTGAACTTCTCATTCCCCTGCCTCCATCTCCCAAGTGCCACATACAGCTAACAGGATACTTATCAAATCTCTTTGAAAGCCATACATGGTGGCTCACTCCTTAATCCCAGAGCTTCAGAGGTTGAGGCAGAAGAACCAAAATGAGTTTGAGGCCAGCCTAGGTTAGAGAGCAAGACTGTCTCAAAAGACTAGAAAAAGAGGTTGAAATACAAAATAGTATTGTGAGCTACCTATGCTCATGAACATATGAAGGAATACTCTCCCCAAATAGCAATGTCCAATAAACGTGATTTAAGAATGAAGCCGGGTGTGTTGGCGCATGCCTTTAATCCCAGCACTCGGAAGGCAGAGGTAGGAGGATTGCTGTGAGTTCAAGGCCGGCCTGAGACTACATAGTGAATTCCAGGTCAGCCTGGACTAGAGCGAGACCCTACCTCAAAAAAACAAAAACAAACAAACAAACAAAAAAATGAAACCATGGCACATTCTATCCACATTAATCTGAGCCATTCCAGCTAAGGTGTTGTCTTAGAAAAATAAGAGAGGGTCAGGCCTTTGATCCCAGCACTCAGGAGACTGAGGTAGGACTGCCATGAGTTCCAGATCAGCCTGGGCTAAAAATGAGACTGTTTCAAAACAAATAAGAAATAAAATAATCAGGGTGTAGAGTGATAACTCAATGGCTAAAGGCACTTGCTTGCAAAGCCTGATGGCCAGGGTTCAGTTCCCCAGTACCCATATAGCCAGATGCACAAAGTGGCACACGCAACTGGAGTTTGTATCAAGAAGCTCTGGCATATCCATATTCTCTCTCTCTCCCCATCCTTCTCTCTGTTTGCAAATAAATAAATTAAAAAATAATCAGAGGAGACGGGCGTGGTGGCGCACGCCTTTAATCCCAGCACTCGGGAGGCAGAGGTAGGAGGAACACCGTGAGTTCAAGGCCACCCTGAGATTACAGAGTGAAGTCCAGGTCAGCCTGGACTAGAGTGAGACCCTACCTCAAAAAACCAAAAAAAGCCGGGCGTGGTGGCGCACGCCTTTAATCCCAGCACTCAGGAGGCAGAGGTAGGAGGATTGCCATGAGTTCAAGGCCACCCTGAGACTACAGAGTGAATTCCAGGTCAGCCTGGACTAGAGCAAGACCCTATCTCGAAAAACAAAAAAACAAACAAACAAACAAAAAAAAAA
>PVHP010047923.1:0-12737 GCA_004024765.1 Zapus hudsonius | reverse complement strand
TTTTTTTTAAGATCATACCATGATCACATGTTTGTGGGGGACCAAGGAAATTTGCATACTAACTGGATGTGTGCCTGTAATTTTTAATGTTAGACCTGATTTGTTCAAATTTGGATCTAAGCATTGGCATTTGGTTAGGATTTCTGCCAAGTGTCTTTCTGGATCCATGCTTTTGCTGCTTGAACTGTGTGTGGTGTGGGGGGCACAGCTGTGGATTCCCACCCTCTGGGGTTGACTGCCTGCCCTATGACAAGCTCCTGTTTGCTCAACTTTCCACACAGATGCTAGACCTCAGAGGGAGGTTTGATTAAAGATGAGGCCTTCAGTAACAACACACTTGGGCCAGGAGGACCGGGCTGAGTACTAGGCTATCCAGGATCCCCTGCCACAAGGTCTAATACAGACAGCCCATGGAGGAAGATATCCAGCTGATCGGGGATGGGGAGAGGGGCATTGGGGAATTGGGGATAACAACTCATTGTTTGCCCACTGAATAATGTAACTCATTATGGACAATAAATATATATATTTTTTTAAAAAGATGAGGCTTTGTTTGCATGGACACTCTAGAGGGGCAGTGTCTGCCTCCTTCAGGGAGCTCCTGATGAATGTTGTGGGACCCTGCTAAGAGGCACAGAGGAAATAGGATTATTTGCTGAGACCGGAAGGTGTCCCCACTGTCTCCTGTTAAAGGAAGTTGAGGCGGATGAGACCCCAATTATCTCAAGCATATCCTGGACACTCCAGCCCTCCAGGCAGGCCACAGCAAGCCCTGAGATAAGCAGGCAATTCAAGGCCTAAACTCACTCCAGCTGTAATAACAAACCCAGACAATAAGGTTACAGTTCCTCTGCACCATCACCATCCTATACATGTCTAGAGTCACGTAGAAATCCCCCCCAACTTATCTATGCAAACTAGGCATCCACAGGCTACTGGCCCCTGCCAATCCACTCATGAGACGTCCAAAGACTACCCTGCCCCTACCAATCCCCTTGCTGCCTATGCCCCTGCCTCTGCCTTTTCCTCTATATAAACAACCTTTATCTATACAATAAATGAGAGCTGTCCACTGCCACGTTCTCCAGAGTGGCTATGCCCATCGGCCTACCGCTGTCCCAAGACGCTGTCCACTCAGCTCCGTGGATGAACCGGGGTGTTAGTGTACAATGACCTCCCAAGTAATCCATGGACTGCAGATGTTTGTCTCTTTGCAGGGTGGTGGTGACAGCATCAGTGGATGGTTTGGGTCACCCTGAGAGCCAGTGGACACATGAAAGAAGGGATAAAAATCAGCCTTTTTCTCTGCTGGAGTGACCCAGGGTGATGAGTGGATTCTCTAGTCCTGCCCAAGGTGGCCAGAGAGCTCTTCTCTTCCCAGTCCCATCACGACTTCATAGAGTTCAGCATCTGTGTACAGTGTACTTCCTTCCCAACTTCAGCCTTTCTGTCACACAAACTGCTGTGTCTTCAGCCTCTTCAGGTGGAACCTTCCCAGTGATCCCCAATGACTTCCTTGTGTCCTGGTGTGAAGCCTATGTAGGTTCCCCTGGTTCAGGCATTTCACCCAAATCCAGAGTTCCTTTACTAGAAATGGTTATTTAGAGGCTGGAATCTGGGTCCTGGGGTGCCGTGGCTGTCCAGTTGACTTCCTGATGGACAGAATCAGGAATGCAGTATTAAAAACCCACCACAGGCTCAGACTAATCATTTTAATTCCACTTTAGCAAATCAGGACTTTTCTCCTCTATGGTGTAGCCTTTTCTCATTTCCCATGGAAACTCGTCGTTTCCAATATACTTACCACCCTCATTTCTTTGCCTTCACATACAGGCACATGCAACCAACTCAGGTAGCAAAGCAAGGTTTTTGTTGTTGATGTTATTGTCTGTGTTACTGTAGCTCTAACTATTTTTACATGAGGAATGTGTGGTCACATGACTATTTAAAATCACTTATAGAAAACTTTAGGCATTGCTTCTTTGATTTCGAATGTTATAACAATTATAAAGATGCTTATATTGCACCAATGTTAAATCCACGAAACAAAACATCTTCCAAAAAAATATTTTATCTCTATCCTCACTACACTTCCTCCCTCTTATTTAGGTAATTATTTTATTTATTTCATAATTCCTTAAGTGTGAGCAAATGCACATGTATATTTTGATCACCCTTGTTCAGCTAAATGTGAGGACATCATATTTTCTTTGCTATCTTAATTGTTTCCACACACAATTTATTACGCTAATCGCTCTATGGCACAGTATCCATTTTATTTAGGCCATATGATATTCCACTGAGTAATCTATCAAGTCAGTTTCCAGGCCTTTTTTATTATGAGCAATGTTGCAATGGGATAATATATAAGAGCCTTTTTAAGGCTTTATTATATATTTTAGAGTGGATTCCTAAAATTTCTCCACAGTTACACTATCTTTTAGGACGTTAAAAATATTATTTATTTATTTATTTATTTATTTATTTATTTATTTATTTATTTATTTATTTGAGAAAGAGAGTTGAAAGGAGAGAGAAAGCATGGGTGTGCCAGGGCCTCCTGCCAGTGCAAACAAACTCCAGGCTCAGATGCCACCCTAACCATCCAGCTTCATCAGGGTCCTGCAGAATTGAACCTGGGCCATCAGGCTTTGGAAGCAAGTGCCTTTAACCACTGAGCCATCTCTCCAGCCCCTAGTTTTTTTTTTCCCCCGATCTAAAAGGGTAGAAAATTATACCTTGGTGAAGTTTCGGCACATAGTCTTGTTATAATGAGTAAAGTTGAGCATCTTTTTGAATATTTAGGAAATATTTTCATTTGTTTTTCAGTGAGCTGTCTGGCTCATATTTAGAATCCATTTTTCACAGTATGTTGGCATTTTTCCTATGTTTTCGAAGCTCTTTATATATTATGGTAATCAACCCTGGATACAAGCTACAAATGTCACTTTTCAGTTCTCTGATGCTTAAAATTTATTTTTATTGACAACTGTATACATATATAATGTATCTTGATCATCACATTCCTTCCCTTGACCCTCTGCTTGCCTCTCTTCGACTTAACACAGAAAAGCTTACTTCATTGGTTTCCAATCTCTTTCAACAAGTCTATCTTCTTCATTGATTTCTTTTTCATGTGTGTGGATGTGACCTAAGTTTACTTAAGGTCACCAGAACTTTTTAAATATTTTCTACCCTCAGATTACAAAGAAAATCAAAGCCCAGGAGCTTTCAAGAAGTTCCCCCAAGGCTGTGAGAGAAGTCACACACATTGCAGAGCACAACACAGAAACTGTGAGATGCTGTCTTCGTGTGTGTGTGTGTGTGTGTGTGTGTGTGTGTGTGTGTGTGTGTCCAAAGCCTCTACATCACGTCACATGCTAGTCTACGAGTTCCCAGGATAATCTCCGAAATGTCACCTAACTCTGTGTGTGGTCTCTTTGGATTGCTTGTCTGTAAAACCCCCATCAACCCACCTTGTTCCCAGTTCTGCAAGCTAATTTATTCTACTGACATTTCTAGATATTTCCATTTAGAAGTCTCCCTGAGAAGATGAAAATTGAACCCAGACCTTAGAAAAGAAGAAAGCAGCCAGTGTGGTCTAGGGAAGGGATTTCTTGGGGCAAAGGGAGAGTCAAAGCTGGGAACCTTTGAGGCCTGCATGAATGCACCCAGGTGGGCACCTTGGACCAAGGGAGCTGGCTGCAGAGGGTGAGGGGCTAGGAACTGGGTTTCCAGTAGCTTCTCTTCTTGTCTCTGGCTAGCTTGCTTGTTGCTTCAGAGTTGACTGTCTTTCTCTGAGTAGGCCTCCTCCCTCCCAGCAGGCACTGCTCTCTCTACTTCTGAGGCTCTTGCATTCTTCCTGCAGGAGGGAGCCGTGCGCATGCGCCCAGGGTTAGCCAGCACAAGCCCTTCTGTAAGGACAAATGCACTAAGCCACCAGAAAGGAAATGCTACCTCAGGCATGCTGACACTCACACCTTGCTCATTCGCAGGGTGTTTCTTTTTTTGTGTTTTGTTTTGTTTTGGCTATGTTTCTTCTTGTCTTGTTTTGTTAAAAGAGTCTTATTATGCCCAGGCTGTCCTCTCTGTCTCTCTCTGTCTCTCTGTCTCTGTCTCTGTCTCTGTCTCTCTCTCTGTCTCTCTCTCTCTCTCTCTCTCTCTCTCTCTCTCTCTCTCTCTCTCTCTCTCTTTCTCTCTCTGTCTAGTAACAGGGACCACAGGCTTGTGCCACCATGCCTGGCATCCACTTGCTTATTTTGAGACATTTATCGAGATACTTTAGAAGTTCCTTCTAGGAGATTATATGGTTTTTCAAATTATGTATTTATTTGTGTGGGGGGGGATATGAGCACACCAGGGCTCTGGCCACTGCAAATGAATGCCAGACACTTGTGCCACTTGGTACATCTTGCTTATGTAGGTGGATGAGGAATTCAACCTGGGCCAGCACGCTTTAAGGCGAGCAAGTGCCTTTAACTGATGAACCATATTCTCAACTCCAGGGAATTATATTTATTATTTGTACCATGCTAATTTTTTTCCTGTATTTTTTTCCTTACTTTTTTTTCCAGCTCTGGAGGTCAAACACAGGGTCTCGGATATGTGAGGCAAATATTCTGATGTGAGCAGTATCTCCTTCATCAATTCTATAGCTTAATCACTGTTTGATCATTAACTCCCTTTGCTTGGAGACTCTTTCAGCCATCACGCTGCTAGGGTTGGCAGCTGGAACAATGAGACAAACCAAGAAATTATTCAAAATAAATACTTCCTGTGCCGTGGCACACATCATGTCCTCCCCACCCCAACCACTATGACAATCCACGGGGTCTTTCCTACTTGAGGAAAGCTATGGGACCGAGGCAGTGGACTGAAGTATTCACACAGCCTTCAGGACTGCAGAACCAGACAGGATTGCACATGCTGGCTCCTTTTTCATAGGAAGCATGTTCCATTTGAAATGATCAGTACTCTGGGGAATGTGTCCTTGGCTTGTAAATGAAGTTCCTCCTCTTCATGTAATTTTCATTACAAGAGACACTTATTCCCAAACACAATTGAAGTACATATTTTAAAAGTATTCCTAGGATCCTGTTAAGAGTGAACAAGTGCCTACAAGATGGCTGGTACTTTTGCAAATACCGTTTGATTGATTGATTGATTTTTGCTAGTTTAGGTTTTATTGTAGGTTAACAAATATACACAATTTTGGATTACCAGGATTCGATTTTTAGTAGCCTCCCTGTCAATTGGTCCCATAGTGCATCTTGTATTTTTTTTAAAAAAATATTTTATTTATTCATTTTCAATCAGAGAGAGAGAGAGAGCGCAATACCAGGGCCACCACCTTATGGGTCTAGCTTATATGAGTACTGGGGAATTGAACCCAGGGCCTTAGGTACTGGAGGCAAGTGCCTTAACCACTGAGCCATCTCTCCAGCCCTAGTTTAGGGTTTTTTTTTTTTTTTTGGTTTTTCGAGGTAGGGTCTCGCTCTAGCCCAGGCTGACCTGGAATTCACTCTGTAGTCTCAGGGTGACCTTGAACTCATGGTGATCCTCCTACCTCTGCCTCCCGAGTGCTGGGATTAAAGGCGTGCGCCACCACGCCTGGCCTAGTTTAGGTTTTAAATAAACATTTATTGCATGCCAACGAGTGTCAACACCACAGCAGAGGCTAAGGAGAGGCACTGAGCTACAATGAACTTGCTTCTGTTATGGTCATGGACAATCGTTATCATGGTGTTCGTTCACACTAACTGGCACCACAAATTGGCTGGGGTCTCCTCACCACCTTCCTCATCCTCACTCAGGACCCTGGGTTGACATAACCATCACAACTGGCCATTGCTGGTCAGTCAAGCAGTCTGGAGGGTCTGCCATGGACATCACATCTCTGCAGAGGACTGAGTCCCTTGTGGGACAGATCTAGTCATGTAGCCTCACAGGGAAAGAGTGCCCCATCCTGCCACAGGCCCAGCAGAAAGGGCCAGTGACTAGCATGAAGGACTTTATAGGGTCGAGAGCTTAAATGCCTGTGCTAGAGCAAACAATCTAGCAGAAATTGTGAAGTCCCAGGGTTAGGGCCCAGCACCAAGGCCGGCCAAGGGGGTAGTTGATGCACAAAGGGAGAGGGGAGGGCGGAGAGAGCAGAAGCCACAAAGTCCAGAAACAGTGATTTTTCCAATCAGACTCTTCATTCAACTCTGTCCAGAGAACAGAGCATGGCCAAGCCCACTGCCAAGGCCAAAGCAGTCATGGGGCACCCACTTCACGATTTTCAGAGCCCAAGGCTATTAGGCTAGCTTAGAACTCAGTAATCCAGGGCTGGAGAGATTGCTCAGCGGTTAAGGCTCTTGACTCCAGTGCCTAAGGCCCCGGGTTCAATTCCCCAGGACCCACATAAGCCAGACCCACAAGGTGGTGGCCCTTGTGTGCTCTCTCTCTCTCTCTCTCTCTCTCTCTCTCTCTCTCTCTGTATCTCTCTGCTTGAAAATGAATAAATAAAATAAAATAAAATAAAAAGAACTCAGTAATCCAACATCTTCAGTATTTCTCTCACAATATAGAAGACAAAGATGACGTCTATTAGACAAGCATCTGTCAGTCCCAGGAAAAGTTGTATTTTTTCAATGTGAGCTGGTAAAGTTAAAATTTGGAGCTTGAAAGTTCCAGGTACAAGACAGAATCGCCAAAATAATGTCAGTTTATGCAACCTTGTAAGAAAGAGCCAGTTCAGCCTCCTCTGCTGATCTATAGATGTGTTCAGTGTTACTGAGTGGACGTGAGGCTACATTTGCCGATGAATTCTTTTATTCCATTTGTGAAGCTTGTAACATTTAAAATGCACAAGAGTACCAAGTTTCATAAGTCCTCTCCATGCACATACGGCGGATTTTATCATGACATCCTACTACGTTTGCTTTATTCTTTTAGGAATTCAATTACTACTCAGTGTCCTTCTCCACCCCTCCCTTCTTCTTCCTCCCCAAAGACACACATCATTTCATAGGTATTTTTGTGATCTTCAGGGGTATAGCTTATACTTTTATCACACCATAAACTTGACATATAAAATATTCCCATTTTGTTACTAACCTTTTTCCTTAAGATGAGTTTCTGGAAGATGTATGCACATTGCTACATAAATCCAGACTTTATCCATTTTTTAAATTTTTCTAACTGACACAAAGGACTTCACATATTGCTGGGGTACTGTGGTAGTTTGATTAAATGCCCTCCAATAGACTAAAAAAATACATTAAAGATTTGTCTCCAGCTGCCTGGCTGGAGGAGGTGATTCTTAGGTGGATGTAAAATTCCAGCTATACATATGCAAAGTCTGGCAGGCCTAATGTTTTAGTTAGGGAGAGTGCACTTGCTTGCTTTGGAGTTGCTGGTGCTGGGTCTATCTCTCTGCTTAGATCTGTGAAAGGGGGCCAGCCTTTTCCTTCATTCTTGGAACTTCCCCTGGATCTGTTATTTCAATACATACTTTCCTCCCCAAATTGTGCCTGGTTTGGCGATTCATCCCAGTGGCATGTGGCTGACTATAACAGGTACCATGTGAACTCTGATACATTTGTACAATGTGTGGTGTTTTTGAAACCAGGGTAACTGTCATTTTCCTCTCAATATGTAATTATCATTTATTTGCATTTGGAAGCTTTGATTTCCTCTTTGCTTTTTTTTTAAAATTTATTGTTAATAATTAGACGGTATGAGCAAGTCTTGTGTTGGTACCCTCATATCCTTCCTCCCTGGCCCCAACTGCTGAGGGCCCCCTTCAGTGGGATTGCTGGAATGGTCCATGGGGTGGGGAAGGGTTTTAAATTACACAAGGTGTAGCCAGGTGTGTGTGTGTATGTGTGTGTATGTATATGTGTATGCTGTTGTCTGTTGTTGTTGTTGGGGGCAATATCTCTGGATATTCTCACCCACCGTGACTCTTAGGACATTCTTTCTGCCACCTCTTCCACAAGTTTCCCTGAGTTATGGTGGGTGAGTTTTAAGTCTGCTTTATTGTTGAGCTTTTAAGAGTCTCTGGAATCTTTTGGACATCCTTGGTATTTATCTCTGTTTATCCTTCCATATGCTATCTGACTTGCTGTGGAGGTGGCTCTTTTGCTCATCTTGCCACTTCCTTGAAGGTTTGGTTAGGGCTCTAGATTGAGAGTTAGGGGTGGTTCGTCTGCTGCTTAGGTCCTCCATTATCTCAGGTCCTGTTGGCTTGGCATGGAGGACTTGTACCTCAGCATAATAAAGGCCATATACAAAACTCCTAAAGCCCAATCATACACAATGAAGAAAGACTCAAGGAGTTCCCACTAAAATCGGCAACAAGATAGGTGAGTCCATTTTCACCACTGCTCTTCAACATAGCACTTGAAGTCCTAGCCCAAGCACTAAGACAGGAGAAAGACATAAAAAAGATACAAATTAGAAAGGAAGAAGTGAAACTATTTGTTTTTGCAGATGACATGATCCTATACATAACAGAACCAAAGGACAGTACCATTAAGCTCCTGAAGGTGATAAACTCCTTCAGCAAAGTGGCAGGATTAAAAATTAACACACAAAAATCAGTAGTCATTCTGTATACAAAAATGACAAGTATACAGAAAAAGAAATCAGCAAAACAGCCCCATTTTTAATAGCCTCAAAAAAAAACAACCTTGGAATAACACTACCAAGGATGTGAAAGACTTATATAATGAAAACATAAAAATGTTCAAGAATGAAACTGAGGATTATGTGAAAAGATGGAAAGCTATCCCATGCTCCTGGGTAGGTAGAATTAATATTGTAAAAATGGCAATAGTTCCAAAAGCTATATACAGATTCAATGCAATAGCAATAAAATTACCAGCTTCATTCTTTGCAGACTTAGAAAAAAATGCTCTCAAATTTGTTTGGTATAGCAAAAGGCCTTGGATATCCAAAACTATCCTTAGCAAAAGAAGTTCCTCAGGAGAAATCACCATACCTGATTTAAAGATATACTACAAAGCCATAGTAACAAAAACAGCATGGTACTGGTATAAAAACAGAGAGACCAATGGAACAGAGTTGAAGACCCTGCCCTAAGCTAGAGTTGATATTTAACAAAGGTGCCAACAATATTAACTGGCAAAAAGATAGCAACTTCAACAAACGGTGCTGGACAAACTGGATAAATACGTGTAAAAACACGAAACTAGATCCACTTCTCTCACCATGCACAAAATTCAAATCCAAATGAATTAAAGACCTCAACATAAGACCTGAAAGAAAAAATAGGGGAAATTCTCCTTGAGACAGGAGTAGGGAAAAACTTCCTAAATAAGCTTCCAGTAGCCCAGGAAGTGCAACAATCACTTAACCAATAGGCTCTCATCAAACTAAAAAGCTTCTGTACAGGGCTGGAGAGATGGCTCAGCGGTTAAGGCACTTGCCTCCAGTGGGGTCCCCGGTACCCACATGAGCCGGGCCCACAAAGTGGTGGCCCTGGTATACTCGCTTGCTCTCTCTCTCTCTCTCTCTCTCTCTCTCTCTCTCTCTCTCTCTCTCTCTCTCTCTCCTTGAAAAATGAATAAAATATTTTTTAAAAAAGCTTCTGTACAGACAAACATACAATACTCAGAGCCAACAGACTACCATCAGACTGGGAGATAATTTTTACCAGCTATAACACAGACAGAGGTCTAATATCTAGAACTTACAAAGAACTCAAAAAAATAAATAATAAAAAGTCAAACAGCCCTCTCACAAAATGGGGCACTGAACTCAACAGGGAATTCACAGAGGAGGAAACACAAATGGCCAGCTCTTATTTAAGAAAATGTTCATCATCCTTAATCATCAGGGAAATGCAAATCAAAACAACAATGAGATTCTACCTCACTCCAGTCAGAATGGTGAACATAAAAAAAAAAAAAATCTACCAACAATAGATGTTGGCAAGGAAATGGGGGGAAAGAGACCCTCCTTCACTGCTGGTGGGATTGCAAATTTACACATTCTCTGCTGGATCTATATGAAATATATAATCAGTTGTGAACTATAATCATTCTACTCTAGTGAAGAACACTGGGACTTACTCCTCCTGTCTGACTGTAATTTGGAACCTGATATACAACCTTCCTCTCCTCTCCTCCCCTCGGTCCCTCCCAGCAGTCACCACCAGACTCCCCACTGCTATGAAATCAACCCTTTTACCTTCCACATCTGAATGGCTTCTTTCACTTAACAGAAGTCTTCCAGGTTCTTTTATGCCTGAGTATATTCCACTGGGCACTTGCCCCATTTCTTTATTCATTCACCTGTCAATGGGCTCCCAGGTCGATTTCCTGGCTTGAGGACTGTGTATAGAACTGCAATGAACATGTGAGAGCAGAACAGTTATCTCTTTAATAGATTGATTTCATTTTCTTTGAACATACACCCGTAGTGAGCTGATGGAAGTTCAACTTGTTGTTTTCCTAGATCTGCTTTTTCAAGGTCCCTCCATCCTCGTTTCCATAGGGACTCTGGTATATCCCCACCAACAGTGTGAGTGAGCTAGCCTCTGCCTTCTCCCCCATCTTGGTCACTGTTTAGATTTTTGACTGCAGCCATTCTGAGTGGAGGGAGACGATACTTCAGTGTCGCTTTCATATGCATTTCCTTTCAAGCTGGAGACTCTTTTTAGAGACTTGTTGGCTGTCTCTGTATCTTCTTTTAAGAACTGCTTATTCAGATCATTTGTCTGCTTTTAATCAGATTGCTGATTTGGTTTGGGTAGGGGAGATGATGTTGAATTTTTTTTTGATTCCTTTTGTATTCTAGATATCAATCCTATGTTGGATAAACAGGTTGCCAATATTCTCTCCTGCCCTGTAGGGCGTCTCTTCAGTCCATGCTTTGTCCCCTTTCTGTGTGGAAGCTCATTAGTTTGATATAATCCCATTTGTCTGCTTTGGTTATTACAGCCTGTGCTTTGGAGGTCGGGTCAGAGCTTTATCACGAGCGCCTCTGTCCTGAATGAAGTGTGCCCCCTTCACCTTCCCTTAGGAATCTCACAATTCTAGGTCTGCCATTTAATTCTGATGCAGATTTCCATGGTGCCTTATTCAGCTCTTCTGTGTGCAGGCTTATCCATTTTTTAATATTGTATTTATTTATTTGAGAGAGAAAGACAAAGAGAGAGAGAATGGGCACACCAGGGTCTCCATCCACCGCCAATGAACTCCAGATGAATGTGCCTTGTGCAGCTGGCTTTATGCAGGCACTGGGGAATCAAACTAGCGTCCTTCTGCATTGCAGGCAAACCCCTTAACTGCTAAGCCATCTCTTCAGCCCTCATCCATTTTTATTACTACACTCCCACAGCTCTAACCCCTGACTGCGTGGGGAACTTTAGGAAAGATCCTGAGAAACAGACCACATCAATTCATGTAGTGCATTTTGATAATTTTTTTTCTAAAAAAAAAATGTTAGTTTTTACTGGCATATAGTAGTTGTACAAAATAGTGAGTTTCAGTATGACATTTCCACATATGTATATAATACTTTGATCATAGTCTTCTCTCTCTCTGTTACTTTCCCCACCAATCAGATCTTTCCTCTTCCCAACTGTCATGGTTTGATCCAGGTGTCCCCCACAAACAAATGAATGTGTTCTGATAGATCGATCCTCAGCTGATGGCAGTTTGGGTTTTACAATCTTAATGGAGCTGTGTTGTTGGGGGCGGGCTTATGGGGTTATAAGCCAGCTTCCCCTTGCCAGAGTTTGGCCCACCTTCCTGCTGCTGTTTGCATCGCTGTGGCAGAGGTGATGTCCACCCTCTGCTCACGCCATTGTTTTCCCTGCCAGGATGGAGTCTCCCCTCGAGTCCGTAAGCCAAATAAACCCATTCCTCCACAAGCCACTTTTGTTTGGGTTCTTTCTGCGCAGCAACTAGAAAGCTGTCTGCAACACCAACTAATCTTTCTTCAACTTTCATGTCTTTAAAAAAAAAACTTGATTATGTATGTGACCGAACAGAGTTTATCTTTATGCGTGTGGCTTATTTTCACTTCACATGATGGTCTCCAGCTCCATCCATTTTTCTACAGTGAATAATAAATACTCCCTTGTAAATTCATATTCCTCTCGCATGGCATCAATGCAGTCATGAGAGCTGAACTGATTCCAAACTTGGCTATTATTTTCAAATCTGTGATGTCACGTCCTAAAATTATCACATAACTAGATTCTAAGGCTGGTTTTCTCTGTATTTGGACTGGTAAATTTTACATTTATAGTGATGACTAGGATATTTATTAACCTTTATTTCTGTAATTTTGTTTCACCACTTTCTCTTTGGCCTGTCTTTCATTCATTCTCTTTTCCCCTTAACTTCTGTTGGACTTGTCAGATCATCTACTTCCTCTTTTGCCTTGTTCTTGTTTTTAAGTTACTTTTTATGTCTATATTGAAATCACCCTTAAAATGTTTACATACATGACTAATCAAGAAAAACTGAATTTATGCAATGTTTCTAACTTCCTTGGAAATAATGGAAGAATAGTAAAACTTTTTGAATTCAGTAAACTCCTACAGCACAGGTAATAATTTTATTCTATCATAATTACACCTTGAAATTACATCCATCAAGTAGTAACTACTCTGTTGGTACTTGCATGCCTGTATCACTGTTTGATATTATTTGTTATATATGTTGGATCCTGGCATACCATACAGGCAATACAAGTTTGGATATCAGGTGTTCATAAGG
>PVHP010047921.1:0-12720 GCA_004024765.1 Zapus hudsonius | reverse complement strand
TTTTGGTTTTTCGAGGTAGGGTCTCACTCTAGCCCAGGCTGACCTGGAATTCACTCTGTAGTCTCAGGGTGGCCTTGAACTCATGGCGATCCTCCTACCTCTGCCTCCCGAGTGCTGGGATTAAAGGCGTGCGCCCGGCTTAAATAATATCTTTTTAAAAGGAATGATAGTGTTGGGCAGAGATTGTAGCTCAGTGGTAATGTGTTGGCTTAGCATGCAGGAGGTCTTGGGTTTGATCCCTAGCACCACCAAAACAAAAGATAAATATTATACATGTACTTATCACTCTATTGTACAATGTAGGCATCTATTAAAATATCACATACACCATAAGGATGGACAATTACATATCAATAAAAAAAAACTGTGAGTCGGGCATGGTGACACACACCTTTAATCCCAGCACTTGGGAAGCAGAAGTAGAAGGATTTCCATGAGTTCAAGGCCAGCCTGAGACTACATAGTGAATTCCAGGTCAACCTGAGCTAGAGCGAGACCCTACCTTGAAAAACTACAACAACAACAACAAAAAACCTGGGGCTGGGAAGATGGCTCAGCAGTTCAAGCATTTGCTTGCAAAGCCTGATGGCCCATGCTTAGTTCCTCAGCCACCCATGTAAAGCCAGATGGCATTTGTTTGCAGTGGCAAGAGAGCTTGGCATGCCCATACATGCATACACACACAAACACAGGCATATATATATATATATACACACACACATGAGCAAATGAATTTTTAATATTTTATTAGAGAGAGAGAGAGAGAGAGAGAGAGAGAGAGAGAGAGAATGGGTGCTCCAGGGCCTCCAACTACTGCACATGAACTCCAGACACATGTGCCACCTTGGGTATCTGGCTTTACATGAGCACTGTGGAATCGAAAAAAGGCCTTAACTGCTAAGCCATCTTTTCAACCATTAATTAACTTTTATTTATTTATTTATTTTGGTTTTTCGAGGTAGGGTGTCGCTCTAGTCCAGGCTGACCTGGAATTCACTATGTAGTCTCAGGGTGGCCTCGAACTCATGGCAATCCTCCTACCTCTGCCTCCCGAGTGCTGGGATTAAAGGTGTGCGCCACCACGCCCAGCTGAATTAACTTTTTTTGAGGTAGGGTCTCCCTCTAGCTCAGGCTGACCTAGAATTTACTCTGCAGTCCCAGGCTGGCCTCAAACTTACAGTGATCCTCTTAGCTCTGCCTCCTGAGTGCTGGAATTAAAGGCAAGCACCACCATGCCCAGATGAAAATTAATATGTTTTAATAACACAGCATAGCAGATATCGCCTGAGGTCATGTCCTTCCCAGAACATCTCTGCTTTCAGTAAGCATGCCCCTCTTTCTGAGATGGAAAGGATCCCTTGGCTTTGCAAATCCTCCCAGGAGGACTATGACACTTGGTTTGGGAAAGATATTTTTTCTTCAGTTCTTCCCTTGTTATGGTAGCTTAGATCTGCTGGGATAGGAAGCCAGCTGCTCTCTTTTCTGGGACAATTCAAAACCTCAACAGTCCTGTTTGATCTAGATCCATTTGACGTGGATCCCTGCAACTATCTCCGAAAGTCCTCAGCTTCAGCTTGAGAGGAGCCACCCAGCCTCCTCCAGCAATGCCTCTCTTGAGGTAATAACAAAGCACTGCCTCTTTAATGCAGATCTTTTTGAATTGGATGGATAGGATCCTGTTCTGAATACTTGGACTACTTAAATATTAAAGTTTGGAGGCTCTCAAAGATGCGTGAGGGAAGCCGGGTGAGACCCTAGAGCGAGACCCTACCTCAAAAAAAACAAAAAGAAAAAAAAAAAAGAGATGGGTGAGGACTTGTTTGTTGTAAGGATAATAGCATTCATTGAGCTCTTGCTATGTACCAGGAAAAGTGATTAATAATCCTCCCTTCCCACTCTAGAGGTGGGCTATCACTACAGCCCAAGCTGACTTGCAGCTCACTCTGTGGCCTCAGGCTATCCTCAAAACTACACTGATCTTCCTACCTCAGCCTCCCCAGTGCTGGGACTAAAGATGTGCCTGGCTCATAGGAAATTCTGAGTGAGATACAGTGATCTCCATTTGACAGAAGAAACTTGGGCCTGGGTCAGTGGGCACAAAGCCCTCCTGTGCTGGACCATGGCTGGAGCGCTAAACGTGCATGGGGATATGTGCAAGAACCTTGTGTCTGGAGAGGAGGGTCTGACACCCCTTCAAGGTTTCCTCGGTATTCAGACTTCTCCCCTCCGCCATGCTGGGGGTGCTTTCCCACAGGAAGCTCTCTGTGTTCCTGGCCGTGCTCATCTGCCTGGTGACCTTCTCCTTGGTCATCTTTTTCCTGTTTCCTCGGTCCCTCATGGTGCAGCCTGCAGGCTTCAACTCCTCCACTGTGGCCTTTGACAAAGCTGATATCCATCTCAATATGACGGTGGGTGGGCTCTGCCTCTACCTGTCCAACAATGCTTTCATGTAGCTTTATTCAGTGTTACAACTTAGGGTGTAGCTGCCAAAGATCTTGGATGCTGAGAGGCATCAGGAACCCCATAACTGTGGAAGTGGTGTGGTGGCGCACGCCTTTAATCCCAGCACTCAGGAGGCAGAGGCAGAAGGATCGTTGTGAGTTCAAGGCCTGAGATTACATAGTAAATTCCAGGTCAGCCTGGGGTTACAGGGAGACCCCACCTCAAAAATAAAAAGAGAGAGTGGGACTCTACATATTGAAAAGTCATAACGTGGACTGTATAAGTCACTGGAGAGAGTGGGAAGTCCATGATGGAGTGGAGAGGCTCTGGGTAAGACAAGGCTGTCTCCTATGCCAGTGGGCTACTTTTTGTATTTGTTTCTTTCTTTTGGACCCGGATCTCACTGGTCTGTGTGCCTAGGCGCAAATGATCCTGTTACTCAGCCTCCTGACTAGCTGAGGCTCTAGGGCTGCCCCACCATGCCTGGCTCACTGTAACCTTCCCCTCCCCCTACCAGGTAGGGTCTTACTCTAGCCCAGACTGACCTGTAATTCACTGTATAGTTTTAGGGTGGCCTCCTACCTCTGCCTCCCCAGTGCTGGGATTAAAGGGTGTAATTTCTTAAAGGTGACTCCCTACCATTAAGAGCCCTTCAGAGCGGCTTCTGATGCTAGCTAGTCCTCTGTACCTTGAGGTCCAACACAGTCAGGTGGGGCTCAAGCCAGGGAACCAGACTTCTGCCCTCCTCACTACTTCCTTGCCTTGCCTTCATTTCCAGAATATCTTGACTATCTCCAACCCCAACTACTACCCTGTTACTGTGACCCAGATGACCGTTGAGGTTCTGCACCTGACCCTTGTAGTGGGGCAGGTTTCCCACAACCTCCTTTTGCACATTGGCCCTTTGTCCAGTGAACAGGTAACTTCCCTTTTTCTGGATAGCCCTGCCCACAGGGGGTGTAGGTGGGAAAGGGGCAGCTTGTTGCTAACCCTGTGCCCCTTTGGTTGGCAGATGTTTTATGAAGTGCCCAACAAGATATGGGATGAAAACACCTAGTGAGTACTCCTTGGTCTCCCCCCCCCCCCCCCAGCCTCTTCCCTGGCTTGGAAACTCACTTAATACCTGCTGGATTTCCTGATTGCTCAGCAAACTCTGCAGCCCTCTTGTGGCCAGGACTAGAACATGCAAGGGTGTAGGTCCCCAGCCTGACTGCTAAACCTAGATTAGAATGTACTTCCCTCACATGCATTAGTTAAGGGTCTAGATTAGAATAAAGACAGGTTGGACTTTGGTTAATATTTTTAAAAAATATTTACTGGCTTGTACATTCAGGAGAGAGAGAAAGATCGCATATGGGCACACCAGAGCCCCTTGTCACTGTAAATAAACTCCAGAGTCATACACCATACATTGTGCATCTGGCTTTACTTGGGTACTGAAGAATTAAACCTGGTCTGGCAGGCTTTGCAGACAGGCACCTTTAACTGCTGAGCCATCTTTCTAGGCCTAGTTAATCTTTGTTTTGTTTTTCTCAAGGTAGAGTTTCACTCTAGCTCAGGCTGACCTGGAACTCACCCTTTAGTCTCAGGCTCCAACTCATGGCAATCCTCCTACCTCTGCCTCCTGAGTGCTGGGATTAAAGGCATGCACCACCATGCCTGGCCTGGTTAATCTTTGTAATATATGACCTTGGACTCTGGCTTAAATTGCTGAGGAAAAGGAATATCTTGTTTACTGAGGACAGGCCAGTATGTGCTTAGGGCAAGAAAGTGGTCAGGCTCCCCTTGGAGAAAGAGGGAAGGCCTCCTGATGGAGATAAGGCAGCTGTGAGCTGCAAGTTCCTTTTGAGCTTCCTGACAGTATTCAACAGGGTTCCATGTTGTCTTTCCCCTCTCAGCAAAATCTGTACCTGGCTGAAGATCAAAGTCCACCACGTGCTTTTACACATCCAGTAAGTACAGCATGCAGCTCGTGTCCTCTCTCCCACCCCCAACTTTACGCTCATCTCAGTTCCATTTCGTGAGGGGAGAAAGACTCATGGCAGTTGACCTCCTGTGTCTTGATTATAGGGAGTAGTAAGTCTAGAGCTTACCTTGCTTGTGATCCCCAGAGCTGTCAGGAAGCTGCCAGAGCACAGAGCAGGGAGGGAGAGAGGGAAAGCTTAGAGAATCAACCCTCCCCAGACAGCAGAACAGGGCCAAAGCTATCCTTTTTCTCCCAAACTTGACAATAATTCTGATTTCCTCCCCAGGGGCACCCTGACCTACTCCTCCCTGAGCCGCTCAGAGCAGGTGCTCTTTGAGAGTTATGAATATGTGGACTGCCGGGCAAACACTTCAGTGCCCCATATGGAGATTCCTAACCCATCCTGACCTGTCTGCTGACTCTATACTCAGGCATCTGCAAGCCTAGTCTGCGTCCCCCTGAACTCAAGGAGGGGCTGGAGGACCTTGACAAAGGACAAGTTCTGCTTTATTATGCCCTCCCCCTGCACTCTCAGCTCAGAGAGCCTATGTAACATTAATGCCCTACACCCTTAATCCTTAGATTCCCACGCATCACCTGCTTTTGGTCTGTCTTGAGGAAGGTCTCACCTGACATTCTTTGGGGCTGAGCATGTTGCTTGCCCAGCTGATGGAGAAGGCTTTAGTTTTATCTGGCTTTTACAACATGGATCCTTTCACATTCTCTCCACAGTGATAAGAGAGTAATTTTGGGGATAGCCAATGAGGTCTGGAAGGTCTCTAAGGCTTCATAGATGTTCTCTTATGCTTTCTTCTTTGATCATGTTATTAAAGTAATAGTGATGTCCTGCTTCTGTCTGGCAACTTGTTTTCTACCCAGCTGACAGTAGGGTTAGCCATGGCCCTCATCATTCCTGGTTAATGACTAGCCTGGTTCCTAGAATGGCAGGGATGTTCTGCCATCTAAACTTCTATAGAGAACAGTTTCACTACTGTCATCACAGCAGGAGCTCAAGCAGGAGAGGAGGGGGAGCTATCTGGCATCTTCTGGGTCAAAGCTAGAATCAGTGTTCATTAAAGGAGGGTTTCTAAGTCAGGTTCTGGAGCCTTTATGAGTGGACACTGGCACAGCCCAGCTGCTGTCTTCAGAAAGCCTACAAGTGAGGCTGTTGGTATCAGGGCCAAAGCTGTGGGATTCTGGTCAACTCTGTTTTTTGCTAGGCCCAGCCCTTGCTCCCAGAAGCCTTTGTTCTTCCCCAGGCTTTGTTTCTGAGGAACAGCCCATCCCCTAGGACCACTAGCCTCTCCCTTGTCGGTTGCTATACTGGAGCCAAGCCCCAGGTAACCCCCAGCTTTCCACAGGGCTCCAAGTACAGGCAGGTTCTGTGTCCCAGCAAAGCAAGAATAGTTCGCTAGGTCTTTGTCTTCAGGCAGGTGAAGAGGCAAACACAAGTTGTGGGACCCTGCTAAGAGGCACGGAGGATATAGGGTTAAAGGAAAGTTAGCCGGGCGTGGTGGCGCGAGCCTTTAATCCCAGCACTCGGGAGGCAGAGGTAGGAGGATCGCCGTGAGTTCAAGGCCATCCTGAGACTACAGAGTGAATTCCAGGTCAGCCTGGGCTAGAGCGAGACCCTACCTTGAAAAACCAAAAATAATAATAATAATAATAATAATAATAATAATAATAAATTAATTAATTAATTTAAAAAAAAGGAAAGTTGAGGCTGGCCTGAAACCCCAATAATCTCAAGCTTCTCTGAGCTTCTGAGACTGGTTGGCGTTTTGGCTATCTCCTTCTTTTATCTGAGACACTCCAGCCCCCCTGGTGGGCCACAACAACCTTGAGAAACACAGGCACTTCAAGGCCTGGGTTTACATACCCCAGCTGTAATAACAAGCTTGGGCAATAAAAGTTCAAAGGTCACAGTTCCTCTGTAGCCACTGCCATCCAGTACATATCTAGAGTCATCTAATTCCTGCCACTTGGAACTGAGAAAGCCCCCTCAACTTATCTATGCAAACTAGGCATCCACAGGTTACTGGCCCCTGCCAATCCATTCATTAGACGTGCACAGACTACCCTGCCCCTACCAATCCCCTTGCCACTTCTTCCCCTGCCTCTGCTTTTTCCTCTATATAAATAACCTTTTTCTGTATAATAAATGAGAACTCTTCACTGCAAGTTTCTCCAAGGTGGCTATGCCCATCGACTCACCGCTATTTCAAGACTGTCCACCCAGTCATGTGGATGGACCAGGGTGTTAGTGTACAATGACTCCCCCAAGAAATCCATGAACCACAACAGGTGGTTTTGCCTCTTCACCTGCCCAGGTAGCTGGTGTTAGGAGGGGGAGGAGGGAGTCTGTGTTGTCTCTAAGCTTTTGCACCTGGACAGCTGGGATCCACATGGTGCCAGCAAAGCACAGAGGTTCAGGGTGGTCAGGCTGCATATAGGACAATTCCAGCACTCAGGAGACAGAGGTAGGAGGATCATAGTGAATTCCAGATCAGCCTGGGCTACAGCAAGACTACCTAAAAAAATTTATCAATAAACTGTATTTAGCAGTGTTTGAAAAAAAGTCTTAGGAATGAGAGGAAGCTAGTGCACACTCCCAATCTCAAAACTGTTTCTTTTTTTAAAAATATTTATTCATTTCCAAGCAGAGAGATAGAGAGGGGGGAAAGAGAAAGAACGAGAGAGAGCATACCAGGGCCACCACCTTGTGGGTCTGGCTTATGTGGGTCCTGGGGAATTGAACCCGGGGCCTTAGGCACTGGAGGCAAGTGCCTTACCTGCTGAGCCATCTCTCCAGCCCAAAACTGTTTCTTTTTAAATTTTTTTCTTATTTTTAGTTTTTGAATATTGAAACACTTTCCTATGTATCTTTTTTTATAATAATTTTTATTGGTCCCAGGCATGGTGGTGCACACCTTTAATTCCAACACTCAGGAGGCAGAGATAGGAGAATTTCTGTGAGTTTGAGGCCAGCCTGGGACTATAGAGTGAGTTCTAGATCAGCCTGGGTTAGAGTGAGACTCTACCTCAAAAGACCAAAACAAAAAAAATTTAATGGGGCTGGAGAGATGGCTCAGCGGTTAAAGCACTTGCTTCCAGTGCCTAAGGCCCCAGGTTCAATTCCCCAGGACCCACATAAGCCAGACCCACAAGGTGGTGGCCCTGGTGCAATCTCTCTCTCTCTCTCTCTCTCTCTCTCTCTCTCTCTCTCTCTCTCTCTCTTTCTCTCTCTCTCTCTCTGCTTGAAAATGAATAAATAAAATTTAAAAAAAACCATTTAATGTATTTTAAAAAATATTGGGTTGGGGATTTGGCTCAGTGGATGAGCGCTTGCCTAGCAAGCGCAAGGCCCTGGGTTCGGTCCTCAGCACCTCAAAAAAAAAAAAAAGACAAAAAATCACAAAAAATATTGGGCTGGAGAGATGGCTTAGTGGTTAAGGCGTTTGCCTGCAAAGCAGGACTTGAGTTCGATTCCCCAGTGCCCACATAAAGCCAGATGCACAAGGTGGTACATGTGTCTGGAGTTCGTTGGCAGTGGCTGGAGGCCCTGGTGTATCTCTTCTCTCTTTGTGTCTGCTTCTTTCTCTTTCACTCTCAAATAAATAAAATATTTTAAAATGTGCAAGCTTTTTAAAAAAAAATTATTCATTTTTAAGCAGAGAGAGAGAGAGAGAGAGAGAGAGAGAGAGAGAGAGAGAGAATGAGAATGCACCAGGGCCACCACCTTGTGGGTCTGGCTTATGTGGGTCCTGGAGAATTGAACCCAGGGCCTTAGGCACTGGAGGCAAGTGCCTTAACTGCTGAGCCATCTCTCCAGCCCAAAATGTGCAAGCTTTTAAAAAATATTTATTTGCAAGTAGAAATAGACAATGGATACGCCAGGGTCTCCAGCTGCTGCAAATGGACTCCAGATGCATCCATCACTTGGTATATCTGGCTTTATATGTGGGCACTTGGGAATCAAACTCAGGTCATCAGGCTCTGCAGGCAAGCACCTTAACCACTGAGCATCTCTACAGCCCTTAAATGCATTTCTAGTTATTTGTGAGCAGAGAGACAGAAAGAGAATGGGTGTTCCAGGACTTCTTGCTGCTTCAAATGAACTCCAGATATATGTGCCACTTTGTGTATCTGGCTTTTCATGGATACTAGGGAATTGATCCCAGGCTGTCAGGCTTTGCAAGCAAGAGACTTTACCACTGAGCCATCTTCCCAGCCCCTCAAACTCTGTTTGTTTTGAGGTAGGATCTTGCTCTAGCCCAGGCTGATCTGGGAATTCACTATGTAGTCTCCTGGTGGCCTCCAACTTACAGAAATCCTTCTACCTCAGCCTCCCGAGTGCTGGGATTAAAAGCATGTGCCACCATGTCCAGCTTCTTTGTGTACCTTTAAGTTCCCATCCAACCTTAATATTGCTATCCCATGCTATTCCCCCATACTACCCCAGACACTCCCCCTAGGAAATGTCCCTAGGCTGCACTGAGACAGGTCTCTTAAGTCCAACCCAACAGTAATGCTTTCTGACTACAGTGAAATGACCATTGGTCATTTGACCCCAGGTTGTGACTGAAATGACTGGGACAGGCTTTCTCAGGATTGAGGCAGAAAGGACTTCCCAGGGCTTGCATCTTCCTGGTTCCTGGCACCCAGAATCCTCTAGTCCTGCCCCTTTTCCAGCCTGAGCTGGTAAGGAGGAACACCTGGGGCTTAGAGAGCCTCCTTGCTATATGCTAGTTGGAAAGCCTGAGGCCTAGGAAGAGAAGGGTCTGAGGGTTTATTCCTTCCCAGGGTCATGTCCTGGACCTGAGGCTGAAGCCCCGTTTTCTACTGAGTTTTCATCCTACTGGCATAAATCATGCAATAACTCATTGCCCATTAGGACCAGGTACTGCAGGAAGCTGAGCGATGCCCTCTTTCTGTTGCTGCCCCAGGCCTGCTGTGGTGGCATGCAGTCCTCTCCTCCCTCTGGTGCACCTCAGTAAGCCTGGGCTTAGGGAGAAAGTTTTGGCTCCAGTGATGGACTTCACTGACTTGACAATGAGCTGACAAACCTATCATTCCCTGGGGCTGGAGAGATGGCTCAGCAGTTAAGGCACTTGCCTGCAGAGCCTAACAATCCAGGTTTGATTCCCCAGTGCCCATGTAAAACCAGATGCACAAAGAGGCACATGCATTTGGAGTTTGCAGTGGGGAGAGGCCCTGGCATACCCATGCTGTCTGTTTGTCTGTCTCTCTCCTTGCAAATAAATGAAAATAAAATCTATCACTGCTGAATAAGGACTAATGGTAAAAGTAGAAGGCGAAGAAATGGGGGAGGGCAAAATCAAGTTTTTCCCTTGACTTGTTCTTAAGCAGAATGGACTTGGCTTCTATTCTCTTCCACCTCTGCACTCCTGTCATGGGTCCTCCTGCCCTTCCTTATCCAGTCTCAGGAAGCCCACCTGGTTCTTCCCAGTAATCGCATTTTGCTCCTGGCTAGCCTTCTCTTCTAGCATGGATGACTTTTGGAGGGAGGATGTTGCTGGTAGAAGGAAGGTTGCTTATCTGAATTTTTTTTTGTTGCTTTTTTTGGTGATTGCATGGGGTCTTGGAGTCCATCTCTGGGTCACCACTGCTGGATGTAATTAATTGACTGGGAAAAGGGAGAGACCAGAAGCAAAAGCAGTCAGTTAGTGGTGTCTGGGCCCGCTGCTATTAGAACTTGTGTTAAGCCCTCTCAGGCGACAGGAACCAAAGGGAAATAGAGCAGCCTAACCCTGATGAGAAAGTCTGCTCAGGCTCCCCCTTTACATACCAGACTCCTTCCTAAAGTCTGTGCCATGTCACACTCATTTAGAGTTGCCAGCTGGCAGGTTCTAGGGTAAAGTGCTTACTTACAAAGCATGAGGACTCAGGTCCAGACCCCATGGAGATGCCAGGCGTGCTGGTGGTATAGTGGTCTGAAAGTGAAATGTCCCCACAGCCTCCTGTGCTTGTGATTAAGCCTCATACTCAATCCCCAGCTGGTGGCACCGTTGGCAGATGGAGCCTTGCTGGAGTAGTGTGTCACTGGGGTGGGCATTGGATTGCCCTGCTTGTCAGTGCCAGCCAGTTCTCTCTACTACCTCCCTGCTATTTGTGAAGACGTGAGCCAGTTCCCTGCTCACACCAGGCTTTTCCCGCCATGAAGCGGTAAGCCAAAATAAATCCTTTCATTCCATAAACTGCTCTGGTCAGGTGTTCTGTCCCATAAACAAGAAGGTAACTCACATGGCAGGGACTCCTGGAGTCCACTGGCTAGGTTCAGGGGTAGACTGTCTCAGCAAGGTGGAGAACCATCAAGTCAGATGCCCAATGTTAACTTTTATGTGCACACACGTGCACACACACCCACCTACACAGACACGAACAAAGTTGCCAGCTGGTAACCTGGCCTGGTGGCAAAGCCTGTAATTCCAACTAAGGAAGCTATGAAATAGGATCAAAAGTTCAAGGCCTAGGTGGGCATGGTGACACATCTCTTTAATCTCAGCACTTGGGAGGCAGAGGTAGGAGGATTGCTGTGAGTTCGAGGCTAGCTTGGAACTACAGAGTGAGTTCCAGGTTAACCTGGGCTAGAGTGAGACCCTACCTCAAAAGTTTCAGGCCTGGGCTGGAGAGATGACTCAGCAGTTAAGGCACGTGCCTCCAGTGCCTGAGGCCCTGGGTTCAATTCCCCAGGACCCACATAAGCCAGACTCACAAGGTGGTGGCCCTGGTGCTCTCTCTGTCTCTCTCTCTGTCTCTCTCTCTGTCTCTCTCTCTCTCTCTCTCTCAATCTCTCTCTGCTTGAAAATTAATAAATAAAATATTTAAAAAAAAGTTTCAGGCCTGCCTAAGGCACAGCCTAGGCAACTCAAGACATTGCCTCAAAGAGTGGTTTTTTTGTTTTTTTTAAATCAGCACTTGGGAAACTGAGATAGGAGGATCACTGTGAGTTCAAGGCCAGCCTGAGGCTACATAGTGAATTCCAGGTCAGTTGGGCTAGAGTGAGACCCTACCTCGAAAAAAGGGGGAATGGGGTGGGGAAGGGGATGGAGTTATAGCTCAGTGATATTTTCCTAACAGACGCAAGATCCCAGGTTCAATTTTCAGTACTAGAAAATAAGAAAACCAAAAATTGCTTTCAAATCACTTCACTCCTCTCCTCCCAGTGCAGCTCAGATAGGCTTCTTGGACTCCACAGGTACACAATATACACTCAGACACTTGGCAGAGCCCCTCTGCCTCTCACCGTGAGTCGATGATACCCACTGGAAGGGCTAGGGTGGCATGGGTTCATGAGACCTGATGATGAAACAAAGGACAGATCACTTTTATGTCTCTTTCTGGTGATAGAAGAGCAGGGCTGAACTGCTGGGGGCTTTCAGGGCTGGGGTAGGAGTAGCCCTGGGGAAAGCACAGACCAAACCCTCCCTAAAAAGTTCTCAACTAGGAAGCCATTCTATAACTCTCTGTTCTAGGCCTCACAGTGATCAATATCTGTGTTCATGGCCTACAACTCACATCCCACTCTTCCATCTTGGAAGAGGGGCTGACCCCTTCCTTCCCAGGTACCCTTTACAGAAGTTCTTTGCTGCCCTAAGTTGGTACTCAGCCACCCAGAAAAAGTGGCCACCAAAGCAAGAAAGGCTCAGGGTTGTGACAGGGTGGAGGGGCCGATAGAGACTGAACTACCAGGCTGGGATTAGAGCAAGGGACTCTCCTCACCACCTCCCCGCTCCCAGGCACCATACTCACTAGGGCCTGGCAGGGTCTGGGGCCCATCATGTGGTCTGGAGGACTGCTGTCCAGCTTGATGGACCTGCTCTGACTCAAGCTGGGGTCTTTGCCTTTGAGAATCTTTCTGGAGACTGACCTTGAAGGTGTTTTGCTCATTTTGTTGCTTTGGCTGAGATGGGGGCTGTGGTGGGGGCTCCAGCTTTGGCTGTGCCTTGGACTGGGGCTGGGGGGCGGTTGTTGGCTGAGGCTCCCTGGGCTCCTGGTGTGGCTGCGATTTTTTCTCAGAATGTTGTTCCTTCTGTTGGTGTTTCTTCAGTTCCTGGCAAGAAGCCCCCAGCAAATGACATCCTCCCTCCTCCCTCACCCATCCAGCCACTGGGCAGTGCAACAAGCCCAAGAGGAGGGGTGCAGAGCGGAAGCATGGCTGAGGGCTGAGGCCGCCTCCCAGTTCTGGTTCTTTTTATTTTTTATTTTTGGTTTTTCAAGGTAGGGTCTCACTGTAGCCCAGGCTGACCTGGAATTCACTCTGTAGTCCCAGGCTGGCCTTGAACTCACAG